>BJCO01718782.1:0-20975 GCA_018326465.1 Flaveria floridana | reverse complement strand
ATTCTAAGTGTGAAATCTTCCGAAGCCAAGACCAATATCTTCCGAAGCCAAAAGATGAAGTCTTCCAAAGCTTCAAGGACAAAGTCTTCCGAAGCCAACCATTGAAGACAGATTTCTTCCGAAGACTTTTATTTTACATGCTTTATCTGATGTACTTTTTACCTAAAGCTGGACCACTTTTCGCTACCACTCTGATAAGTCACCAACCTTTTCATGAGTTGGTGAAAAGGTCTATGCTTTTGTAAACTGTACATTGAGGTCTTGAGTATGTAACTTTCCACTTTATGTACTTTATCCTTTTTGTAATATATTAGGATGTGATTTATGGCATGTCATAGTCACTAGTCAAAAGGCAATCTGCCTTTTGACTCTACATGAATTTTGTTGTCTAGTTCATGTATCTAGCTGACATTCAAAGTATGGCCGGCTGTATGCTTTGGTATAAGTATTTTCTGGTCCTTGTAACTTAGCAAGTTTTAAGTTGAACTTTGTAAACCTCTTTGTAAAGAACTAGAAGATCAATATACTGAAACCTTGAAAACCAACTGCTTGTGTATTGCTCTAGTTTCTGTCTCATTTACATCTTATGTTTCTAAAGTTCTCTAAACTTATTCTTACCAGTTCCCCATTTAAATTGTTAAGTGTTTAAATACACTCTCCTTTTTGTGTTGTTGTGTTATACAAGTGCATAAGCCCTTCACCCGGTCCTGCAAAAAGTTAAGTTTACAATGAAAGGCAACAACATTTGAAAAAAGTGAGTTCACTTACAATTTTCTAAAAACTCTTCTCTTGCAATTAAAAGAGGCCTCTTATGGTTGGGCCGACCCATGCCTCACTTTGGATTAGGATTATACTATAGTATTATTCATCTTTTTATATACGACTTTTCTATATTGTGCAACACAAAATAAGATACTTGTTGAGTTTAAAAAGGTTATACATAACACCTTCACAAAACAAGAATCTATTTCACAAACACAAATAATTAAATATGATCGTTGCAATTGATCACACAAAATAGATGTTAGGATAAAATATCAAGAGATAAAGATGCCACTTCAAAGCCCACAAATTGATTCCACCTTCATTAGGGACTTTCATTAAACAGGTAGCAAGCATATGTATATTTCAAAGATTTTTCACTATTTACCTTGATAAAAATTAACAGGACATAAATAATAGCTTGAAGAAATGATGTTTTTATTTCCTTCACCTCAATGATCCTGACAATTCACATGAAAATAACAGAAATCAAATCAACTCAGATGACAAGAAGGAATGGATAAAACAAGATGAACCATCGATTTGCATCCCAGAGTAACCTAAATTGAATCTCGACTTTGCTCCACAACTTGGATGATTAAATTGCCTCATTGAATGCCCTTTAATTGCTTGCTTCAGTTGTAGAGTTGAACCGATTGCTTCAATGAATAGAATTGTGGTGAAGGAGACGGAGGTTAAGGAGGTATACGAAAGAGCGCGTCTTACATATGAGCGGAAATTACTCTTTTGCCCATATGTTTTCCATTTATAGTTTGTGTTATTTGAATCCTCCACCTCATCAATAGTCTGCATATTAATAATTTGGGGACTTAAAATTAAAACAAGAAAATCCACATCTATAGAGCAAAATCTGGAATAAAGATTGCCACAAAATAGCATTGTCATCAATTCCTTTCTTTTTTCGATTACAAAGAAATAAAACAAGGCAAGGATAATTATAACCTAGACATACATCAAGTGAAAAGAAACTGGGGGTATTTAAGATTAGGGTTTTAAGGGTAAAATTATAATTTTACCGTTTAAATAATGAAAAAAATATATCAAATTCGCAGCTTGCAATGCTTGAACTCACGACCTCTTCCCAATTGCACAATTGCACGCATGTTAACCAATGATCCAAGGACATCTTTAAGGTGTTGTTTGTTTTTTTTACAGAAAAATATCTGCAGTCTGCAGTCTGCGGACCACATCTGCAGACATCAGCAGAAGAGGTGGACCAAATGTCTGCAGTCTGCAAGAAAAAAACTGTTTTTTTAATATTTGTAGACTGTTAAAATATTCTGTAATTATAGTAAACCTATATATTGAACTTTAAAAAGTATTTCAACATTAAAATTTAAATAAAAAGTCATACAACACTATCAAATCACAAATCATACCATATAATATCACAAATCAAACAAAACCCTAACCTAAATCACAAATCATACCATCTAATATCACAAATAAAACAAAACCTTAACCTAAATCACAAATCATACCATCTAATATCACAAATCAAATAAAACCCTAACCTAAATCACAAATCATACCATCTAATATCACCAATCAAATAAAATCATAAACCAAATAACAAACCATACTAACCAAATCATAAATCATTCTACATAAACAACAAATCAACTAAAAACTTAAACCAAATCATAAAAACATACTTCATAAACCATAAATCAAACAAAACTTAAAAAAAACTTCAAGGATGGAGGAGGTTCAAGTGAGGTAGGAGGTTCAAGTGAGGTAGGAGGTTCAAGGATAGAGAAGGTCCGGCGGAGGTAGCGGCGCAGGAGGGCGGCGACGCGGGGAGGGCAGCGGCACGGGGAAGGCGGCAACGCATGGAGGTCCGGCGCAGGGGCGGTGGGGCAGAGAACGTCCGGCGGTAAGGAGCCGGTGGTGAGAGGAAGGGTGGAGATGAATGCAGTGGTTTGGTTTGTATAGAGATGAATGCAGGGTTTGGTTTGTATGTTTAAAGTTGAGAATATGTTAGAAGATATGAGAAGTGATGGTTTCTAGTCTTCTCCACGCAGACGTCAAGAAGACGTTTTTTTAATGAAATGTCTTCTAAAAAGCAAATAATTTGCGAAGCCTAACGTCTGCGTGTGGTCTGCGCTGCGTAAACAAAAGAGCTCCAGAAGTGCTTCTCACAAAAAACAAACACCCCCTAAGTTATTATCGAAAACTAAAAATACTAATAGGGTCACCTCCTGAAAAACTATGGGTTCACTAAAGAATTCGGTATTATACGTTACACTACCGACTCAAAAATCAACGGGGTCACTTGACTCAATTCACTTAGTCTTAGTTCCGCGCCTGGTCCCAAATGTATTCTTTTTAGCCTTTTTGAAATGATGAGCATGCTAAAGTCTCTAGAGTAATGACAAATACACCTCTAATGTTGTGATATGCTTGTAGATGACCTGTAAGGTTTTGTTCATGCAATGTGTATGGTGTTTTGTGTCAAGCAATATGAAAATTGTCCTTTTTAACTTAGTTTAACAACCTGAGCCATCTTTAGTTTATTGAAGACTCAATTTTCTTACTGTTATCAAAGAGACTAATTACAAGGTCAATTTTGTTACGAATTAGTTGTTGAATTATTTACCTTTGAATATAGAAAACCATATGAATTCATTTATTTTGTAATGCTTAAATATTCACAAGCCTCTGAAAACCCATGCTTATGCTTTTTGTATCTAACACGAACAAACTTCCTACAACCTTTATATCCACAACCTAACAACTTTGATGCTTTTTTTGTATTTGACAGACCCGCTTTTTTTTATAATGTATTTGTATCTATACTTGTTAGAAACCGCACAACACGCGGTCCGGAGCCCTTCTAGTTACTAAACACCCACTTAATATTTCCTTTTGAAGGATCAAAAGTGTTAAAAGAAACAATGATCTCAAAAGAGGTGCAAATAAGAACAGCGATTTACGATGCCGCAGGAATATAATATACAGCAAGAAATATTTAGGGAAAAAATCTCTCAGGACCGATGATTTCTTATTTTATTTAAAAACGTTGAACAAAAGTGGTAGAAAATGAGGCTCAGATCTGTTTACAAACGGAGCAAGAGGATTATCCGCCATGGCTGCAATTCCAGAGGTTGCAATGTGGAGAATAACAAAAGAGGACAATAATCACTCTTCATCACTCTCGCACTTTACCCTCCTCCGATTTGCCCCACCAAGCTACAGATAATCTCTTAACCTTGTCTGATTTCAACCTTAGATCAGAATATTATCATCACAGCCTCGTAATAGTTGTCTCAGAAACAGAGGAGGAAGAGGAAGAGGAAGAGGAAGAGGAAGATGAAGATGAAGATGATTATGATTATGAAGAAGTGGAAGTAATCATTTTGGCTTCTTATAAGAGGCTCGTTTGGATCCCCATTGTTATCCATCTATCTATCTATCTCTATATAAAATGCTACGAGGGCTGTTGATTTGATGCGATAAGAGGTAATCACTGGCCGGAGAGGGGCAACCACCCTCAGAAACCTTCATCTCGCAGGCCTCATCCTCTGATCTAAGTTGTGTAAATTAACCCTAATTTTACCCCCAATTTGTGTTTTTATACCGACCGACCCTTCACAATTATTTTTAAGTTTCTTATTCCATCCACCACAATAAAACGTAATTTTTAATTGATGGTATCGTGTTTAATATATTTTTTCTTAACAAAATACACATATAATAATATAATAACATTAAATTCTGTATTTTTCATTATTATACAGCTCTTCAATAATAAAATTGATGCATCTCTTTTCCTTTACAAAAAGCCTTAATGCATAAAAACTAAAAAGATCCTTTTAGTTTTTTTTAATTTATATTTCTTTTTACTGTATTGTTTGTTTGTTTTTACTGTATTGTAACGGCTTAGTTTAAATAAAATATAAATTAAAAAGTAGATATAAAAAACTATGTCACAAAGGTATTTTTTAATTAAAAAAATTCATCATCGTGGAAAAAAAGTAAAGATAAATTATATTGACCCTTACCAATTTTGAGTAAAATTTAAATTAAAACGTATATAAAATTAAATACGTGTTACGATGTTCATAACATTGTAAAATTATTGTATTATAAATTGTAATGGAAATATAAAGTATAATAAAAAATAATTATAATATTAAAATAATATGTGTCTTGTGCTTGAAGAGTTTTATATGCTTGATCGATAATTGTTTATAAAAACTTGCAAATTTTATATATTTATTATAAACCAACAAATTGTATTAGTAATAGTTTATAAAACGTTAATAATAACTTCATTGATGAGAACTTCTCATGTATAACAACAATTATATAGTTTGTGTTTGGAAAAAAAACACAATTGCTTAGGTGCACACTTTATTGGTGAGGTAGCGGCAAGGTCGGCCCAAATTAATAGAGAGTTATGCGTTGGGCCTGGGGCCCTCAAAAGTTAAGGTCCCTCATTTTGAATAAATTTGTTTTATATTGGGGCTAAAATCATATGTATGTAATCGATGGTTGCCCTTGCCGTTCACTCTTCCGATTACATCGGTTGTTTGGTTGTTCCAAATTCCAAGAGTCACATCGGCCATCGCTCAGTCTCCACTCTCCACGCAATTGATGATGGGGCGGTTAACGGGTTATGAGTTACCGAAGAGTCATGCTTGTCTCGACTCTCACCGCTCACGAGCCTCATGTTTGTTCCACTTCTCCACATATCACACGCCGGACTACAATCCGATTCCCGATGGATGATGAAATGCACTGATGTGAACTGTCGTTGCACAATAATACTAGTAAGAACAAATCTAACCCACAAACAACTAAAGAAGCATTCAAGTTGAGTTTTGACAATTGAATCTTGATTCTTGAATTCTTGATAATCGAGCAGGCTAGGAGGTTAAGATTGGTAGTGACTAAGCGACATAGCAGATTTAGATTAGTTCACTGTGTTTTGACACTCAATTGTGAAGGGCTCAAGTCTCAAGGTTAGAGAGTTCATTGCTTTTTACAATTAGAAATTTGAATAACTGGATGCCAGCCTGCTTTTTATAACTCATTACTAATTTGATTAAGTAACAGTTTGTTAAATCGCTTCTGATTTTGCCTCTGTTAGTTCACTAATTTAACAGTAGAAAAGTAGTTCATTACTAATTTAAAGACTAGTCAAGTGCTTTGATAGTTCATTACTAATTTGGTAATTTATTACTAATTGCTTATGTATACTTTTAAGCTTATTATTGCTGGTTTTAAACCTGGATAAAAAAAGAAGGGTTTGATAAAAGATTTTGTTAAAAGGATCTTATTTTTTCATTCGAGTGGGTCCCCAAAACACATTGAGCCGACTCTTGGTAGCAGGTTCATTTGCATTTAAGATGGTTTTTTCTTTTTTTTACCCTTTTCTTTTTACAAATTGTCTCTTATTTATCTATACTATATTAATATAATATTAAAAGGATAATTATAAAATTTAACATAAAGGCTGATACAACCAAAACAACTAAAGAATTCCTGCATGCATGCACTCAGTATCAAGTAGAAGTTGCTTCGAAAGTTTTATACTTAGAGTAAGAATTAATCTAAGTATAAAATCTTCTAAAGCCAAAGTTGCTCCGGAAGCTTTACACTATACTCAGAAATATTCTAAATGTAAAATCTTCTGAAGTCAAATACCAAATCTTCCTAAGCCAAAATATGAAGTCTTCAGAATCTTCAAAGACAAAGTCTTCCAAATCCAAATGAAGTGAAGACTGATTTCTTCCGAAGATAGAGGAGAACATGCTTTTCTCGGATGCATTTTTGCATAAAGCTGACACACTTTCCGCTGCAACTCTGAAGACTCACTAACTTGCATGAGTTGGTGAAAAGGTACATGCTTCAATTGTATATTGAGGTCTTAAGTCTGTAACTTTCTACTATATGTACTTTATCATTTTTGTAATATATTAGGATGTGAGCTATGACATGTCATAGTCACTAGTCAAAAGGCAATCTATCTTTTGACTCTATATTGATTTTGTTGTCTTTTAATGTTCCAACAGACTTTCCAAGTATAATCGATTGTAGGATGTAGTATAAAGTATCTTAGGGTCTTGTATTCTATGATGAACTTATGCATTATAACTCTTGTAAGAAAACTTAAAATTAATATACAACATTCTTAAAAACCATATATATTGTTCTTGAGTACTGTCTCATGTTACTTGTGTTCTTTGAATCCTGTTCTTAAATCCGATTCACTATCTGATCTGTTAAGTGTTTAACACTCTCCTCACTGTGAGACTAATTGTATTGACCATCCCTTGATCGGTCCTGCAATTGGTATCAGAGCGTTCTAGGCTCTTGATTATAAGATCTCACCATCTTAAATCTCCTCAGTTCTCACAAAACACTTAACATCTTAAATGGCAGCATTTAAGTCTTATATGGAAACCGGTATCATGGTAAAGTCCCCACTGATCACTCCTAATTATTTTGACAGTTGGTGTTTAAGAATAAAAGGCTTCCTCAAGTCACAAGATAGCAGGATGTGGGAGTCTGTTACTATAGTATCTTACATTCCATGCACCTCTTCAGCTACTGCTGGAGGTGGCATGATTCCAAAGAAAGTGGCTGACTACTCTGAAGAAGATAGGAAAATAATAGATGTTGATCAGAAAGCCATGACTGCTCTCCAAACTCCTCTTTCAAATGCCATCTACAGAGGCTTCAAGAAGTGTAAAACTGCTAAGCAGCTCTGGGTTGCACTGAAGTTGATGTATGAAGGGTCTACTAAAGCCAAAGAAAACAAGAAAGACCTTCTAAATCAGCAGTTTGAGAACTTCACCTTTAAAAGAGGTGAAACCGTGACTCAACAATACTTCAGATATGTTGAGATTGTGGATACTCTGGCGGATGTTGGAGTGAAACTGGAGAACATGGATATTATGAGAAAGTTCATGTCTTCTCTTCCTAGACAATGGATACACTATTGTATGGTCATTAAGAGGACTGAAAATCTCAAGACCATCACTCTTACTGAGTTGTATGACATACTCAGTGGTTACCAGATGAATATGAATATGTAAAATCCATCTAGCAACTCTAGCAATCAACAGAGTTCTGCCCTGCATGTGGTTAAAAGGGATTGTAGAGAACCATAGCACCATTTTATCTCTTACCCTGACAACTCACCAAAGGGCTCTTTCATCACATTCCTAGAGACACTAAGGGAGAGCTAGAAGCCCATTCCAAAAGACAATCTCATCTCAAGCCTTTGTAGCTCATGATAAAAGCACAGACAACTTTATCTCTACCCTTGAAGATTTGGACTGTATCCATTCAGATGATCTGGAGTACATGGAGATAGTTCAACAAATGTCTCTTCTCACTCATAGAGCTAAGAAATTTTACAAGAGGACGGTTAGAAAAATTCCTAGCAATGAATTCAGTGGAAAGTTTGAGCTGGGCAAAAGCAAAGTGAAGTGTTACAACTGTAACCAAATGGGACACTTTGCTAGGGAATGCAAGGCACCTAGGATAGATGGTGGCCAAGCATAACCCAAGCCTAGCTACACTAAGGCAGCTCCACACACTGATAAGCCCAAGCAACAAGTTGTAGTTGCTATGAAAGAATGAGGCTTTGATTGGAGCTTCCAGGTAGAAGATGTGTCTCCAAACCAAGCACTGATAGTAGATCTTGATGAAGCCAAGGTATTGGAATATCTTTATACCCCTAAGTGCATTGCTAAAGTAAACAGATATATGTTCTATAACTTAGAAATGAGATCTGATCTTAACTCCTTGAACATCTTAAAATCTGATTTCAAAAGAGCTAAAAATGAGTATATTTTAAAAATAGAAGACTTAAAGAAAACTATTTCAACTTTTAAACATAAGCGTACCAACTACATAACTCAAATAAAAGATCTTATCTCTAAGTTAACCGAGTGCCAGACTGAGCTAGTAATCAGCAAAGCAAAGGTAGAGAAATATGTTCTTGAAGAAGAGACCTTGAAGAACATAATATCCTCATCCCTACATTCTAAAGTGTGCTATCAGAACAAACAAGAACTGGAATCTAGTGAGATAGCTCCTCCCACACACTTTACTGTTTGTAAGATCTCCAAGGTGTGGAGCTAGTCAAGATAAGCTTCCATCTATAGATCCTAGTGATAAAGATGATGAAGATGAGATAGTGAAGGATAAATCTGGAAAGAGTGAAGAAGAACATCTCAGGGATGACAAAGTCCAAGAAAAAGAACTTGATCCGAGCAGCAAAGAGAAGATCAAAGAGAGCATAAGAGATCAAGACCACATTCAACTCCAAGAAAAAACAAGTTTTTATCTCTGCAGGTTTTGAAGTGGTAAAAACTGAGGATACAACTTTGAAATCTAGTATCAAGAGTGCAAGTTCATGTCCAGTTCATCACTGTAAAGGAATGAAGGCTGATCAGCTATGTAACACTGCTACACAGTATGAACCATCCACCTCCAAGGGCAAGCCTCGCCCTAGGAAGCTTGTTAACTGTATTATGTGTGGTAGTACTTCTCATCTTGCTAAGGATTACTTCGACATTCCTAAAAGTACTATCAACATAACAAGGAAAAAGATTTCTGAGAGGAGCAGGAAGAAGAAAGCTTCGGAAGAAATCTATTTGTTTTTTCTGAAAGCTCCAAAATGAAAATGAAGACAAGTGAAAAAATGTATTTGGAAGAAAATTTGGTCTCGAAAGAAAGGAATGCTTTCGAAGCACTGAAGCTTGTTGCAGTGAAAGCAAGACCTTCCAAAGGGTCAGTCTCCAAAACTTCTAAAGTTGTAAAAACTTCCGAAGCTTTGAAGGTCAAGTCTAATCTTCCAAAGATGGCGTGGAAGATAAATGAAGACCATGTGACTAAAAATTCTTCATTAACAATAGAAAATGATCCTCAAAGTCTCAGTATACGATTAATTACTGTTGCATTGTCTTCAGTTCATTTTGAAGAGCCTAAGACAATTGAGGCTTGGGTTTCCAAATGTAACTAACTCTCTTTTATTGTACAGGAACAGTTGAGGACCAAGAAGAATGTATGGAATATTAACAGTGGTTGTTCCAGCCACATGACAGGCAATGGCTTCTTATTTTAAAATTTTGAAAGAATTAATAGAGGGTCAGTTGCTTTTGGGGGAGATGCTGGAAGTTACATTACAGGAAGGGGCAAGGTCACCAATGGTAATCTCAGTATTGAGAAGGTAAAATTTGTTAAGGAGCTTGGGTACAATTTACTGAATGTATCTCAATTTTATGATCAAAGACATAACATGCTTTTCACTGAGTATGAGTGCATTGTTCTCAAGCCCGGGATGGTTATTCCTCAAGAGCATATCCCGCTTAGAGCATCCCAGAAAGAGAACATGTACAAGATGGATTTACAGGAAACATAGCATTTGGGAGAAGTTTCTTATTTTCTATCTAAGGCCAATAATGATGAGTCTTTCCTTTGGCATAAAAGAATGTGCCATGTAAACTTTAAGAATATGAATAGTAATTAAGAATGATTTGGTAACTGGAATGCCAAAGAAAGAGTTTACAAGTGATGATCACTGTGTTGCATGCCTGAAAGGGAAACAACACTTGGTGTCTCACAAGTCAAAGAAAAAGAACTTTATTACTACTCCCTTACACTTATTACACATGGATATCTTTAGCCCACTAGTGTAATAAGTTTAGGAAGGACCTCATACTATTTACTGATCACAGATGATTTCACAAAATTCACTTGGGTTTTCTTCCTTAGAACTAAGGATGAAACTCCTGAGATCTTGAAGAACTTTATTCTGAAAATTAAGAATCAAAGTGATCACAAGATCAAAGTCATAAGATGTGATCAAGGAACTGAATTCAAGAACCAAATCGTTGACATATTTTGTGATGAAAAGGGTATTATAAGACAATACAGTGCTCCCAGGACTCCTCAGCAAAACGGTGTTGCTGAGAGGAGAAACAAGACACTTATTGAAGCTGCAAGAATCATATTATCTGACTTTAAACTGCCCATAACCTTCCGGGCAGAGGCAGTTAACACTGGTTGCTATGTGCAAAACGGAGTTTTAGTAGTCAAGACTTATGGTAAGACTACTTATGAACAGTGGTACAAAAGAAGACCTTTCATTGGTTTTCTCAGATCACTTGGATTCCCCTACACCATCTTGAATACCAAAGATCAAGTAGCTAAGTTTGCTGATAAATCAGATGATAGACACTTTATTAGATACTCTTTCCAAGCTAAGGCTTATAAAGTATACAATCTCAAAACTAGAGTAGTTGAAGAATCAGCCAATGTGATCTTCAATGTACATACTCCTTGTGTGAAAGGTTCTGGTCCTGATTGGCTATTTGTTCTTGATTTAGTTATAAACTGTTTTGTAAATCTTGTGGAAGATGTTTTAGGATCTACAGGTAATACATCAATAGAATATCTTGATCCAAGGTTTGAGCTGAGAAGACCAAGTAAGAATACTACTTCAGCTCTAGTTGTGACCATCCCTATAGGTGAAGTTCCTATCAGCACAACAATGACAAATCAAGCTGATACATCTGAAGTGCATGAAAATTCTAGCCCAGAGGCATAAAACACAATTGAAGGAGCTTCAAATATAGGAGGACATAGTAGTGGTGACAGTGATCAAGAATTTCTTGATGCTGACAACCAATCTATTGAAGATAACATCAATGATATCACATGCTCATTGGATCAAGCTTCTCTTGATAAGTGTGCTGATGTGGTAGGAGACACTTCATTACCAGATTTAAACTACCTAAATTATATATGTCTAATCAACTTGTTGTGATCCCTTAACTTAGGATCCACAAGTCACACCCCCACCATAAACATCATTGGAGATGTTGATAAAGAGGTGAGAATAAGAGGATACACCCATCATAAAAATGTTTGTCTATACTTTTGCCTCTTATCCTAGATATAGCCAAAGAAAGTTGATGAGGCTTTGAAGGATGGAAGTTAGGTTGAAGCAATGCAAGAGGAGCTGCTTTAATTTAAAAGGCAAAAGGTTTGGAGTCTATGTCCTCTTCCATAAGGGAAAACTATCATAGGAAGCAAATGGGTGTTTAGGAATAAGAAAGATGATAGAGGACTTGTCATCAAGACTAAGGCAAGACTGGTTGTTCAAGGATATGCACAAGAAGAATGAATTGATTACACTGATGGTTTTGCTCCAGTAGCAAGACTTGAAGCTGTTAGGATATTCCTGGTGTTTGCTGCATCCAAGGACTTCAAGGTCTACCAACTTAATGCCAAATGTGCATTTTTATATAGGGTGATTGATGAATAGGTGTATGTCAAACAACCACCTGGCTTTGCAGACCTAGATCATCCTGATTTTGTCTACAAGCTTGATAAAGCTCTTTATGAGCTGCAACAAGCTCCAAGGAAGTGGTATGAGACATTATCTCAGTATTTTTATCAGCATGACTACAAGAAGGGTACTATAGATGGAACTTTATTCATCAAAGGAATAGAGAATGACTTGATGTTGGTTCAGGTATATGTAGATGACATTATCTTTTGGTCAACTAATACAAAGCTCTGCAAAGACTTTGAGAAGCTGATGGAGAATAGATTTGAAATGAGTGACATGGGAGAACTCAATTTCTTCTAAGAATTCAAGTGAAGCAAGTTGAGAATGGCATATTCATAAGTCAGTCAAAGTATGTACATGACATACTTACAAGATTAAACATGACTGGATGTAAGATTGCAAAGACACCCATAGCCAGAAACCACTCCCTTGAACCTGATCTTGAGGGGGAGTGTGTAGATAAACATCTTTACAGGGCTATGATTGTGTCTCTCATGTATCTTACAGCTAGCAGGCCTGATATCATGTTTGCAACATGCATATATGCAAGATATCATGCTAACCCCAAAATGTCACACTTGGTTGCTATCAAAAGAATTCTTATATATCTCAAGGGTGCTCCTAAGCAAGGCCTTAGGTATCCAAAGAATTTTGACTTGAATCTGTATGCTTATACAGATAGTGACTATGATGGCTTCAACATGACTGCAAAGTCCACATCTGGGGGATGTTAATTCGTGGGTGGAAGGATAGTCTCATGGCAATGTAAGAAACAATCATGTGTATCTGCATCAACTGCTGAGGCTGAATACATTGCTGCTGCAAGCTGCTGTGCTCAAGTAGTTTTGATTCAGAATCAGATGCTAGACTATAGATACAACTTCAAAGAGACTCCCATTCATATAGATAACAACAATACTATCTCTATCACAGAGAATCCTGTGCAGCACTCAAAGACAAAACACATCAAAATTAGGTATCATCTAATTAAAGATCATCATGAAAAGGGATTGATAAAACTAATCAAGGTTAATAGAAATGAACAATGTGCTGATCTGTTCACAAAGGCTTTTAATGAACAGAGATTTAAATATCTTATATCAGCTATTAGGATGATTAACCTTGAATATATTTTTTTAAAACTTAATCTATATTATTTCTAAAAAGATTTGTGTGTCCAAAGTTGTCTAAACTATCACCTACGTAAGCCCAGTTTACTTGGGAGAAAATCTTTTTCAAATGATATTCCTTGGCATTTTGAAAAATTATCAAGTGTATTTTCTTTCGGAAGACATTAACATTGCCTTCGGCAAAATTTTAAGTATTAAAATCGTGTAACTACTTAAAATAAATTTACCTTTGGAAGAAATGCTTACATTTCTTCTGAAGGTAAAATATGCTTCTAAGCACTTATATGTATGTGAAGAACAATTTTTTTCCGAAAGCAATTATGCCTCGGAAGTTTTATTCACTTTAAGAAAAAAAAATTCAACTCTTAATATTTTCCAAAACCAAATACTTTTCAGAAGAGAAAATATTAAAAATAATTTTTCTTCGAAGCTATTTTTCACTTCCGAAGTTAAAATTTGGGTTCGAAAGATTTTTACAAAAACTTCCGAAGACAATTAACCTTAGAAAGAGTTTCAACTTCCGAGAAAACTATCTTTTTGGGCACTTTCTCAGAGGTGGGACTGACATTCGGACTTCAAAATTTATTCTTTTGCATTAACTTTGTCTCAAGTCCATTTTATATAAATATACACAACGGTTCCCCCTCTTTCATTATCCTCTTCATCTGCAAATTCTCTAAACCTAAATTCCCACTCACCACCTTTGTTCTTACCTTCCTTCACCTCAAAGCTACCGTAAATGGCCAACCTTGACCACAAAAACCAACCAGATTTTTCCATATAGTTACACAGGCAACACAATCAGGTTGCTCTGTTAAGCTCTGAGAAAGATCCAAGTTTCTTAGAGGTTTGTCGCTTTCTTTCTTTATCTCACTACTTCACTTCCATCACCATTGATCCTCCACTCTATGAGGATTAACTTTTGTACTTCTGGAGGACCTTCCAAGAGGTCACCATGGATGGAGAGAATGCATTGTCTGCCATAGTGCAGGGGAGGACAATCTTAATCACTCCAGCTTCCATCAACAATCATCTACAAATGGATTATGCAGAAGGTGAATTGTTCTTCCCAAAATCTGCTGTAAACTATTCTTTTGAGCAGATGGGCTACGAAGGTGACTTTTCAGTCAGAACCTTCAAGAAAGGGAAGGTTTTTCCTCAATGGAAATACCTCCTTCATATTATTATCCACAACTTATCTAACAAACATGGAGGTTGGGATCAAATTCTAGACGACCTCTCTTTCATAGTTCATAGGATGGTTCATGTGGTCAAGTTCAGGTATTCACAATTTGTGTATAATAATTTACTTGTAAACTTGGACTTCTTAGAATATTATATGTTCACTAGATATGTCCAGCACATTCTCAACTACGAACTGTGCTCACAGTTGAGGGAGAATAGGTAATGTTCTAAAATTGGGACAGATGAAGCCTGACATCTTTAAGATTATGAGAAAGCCAACTGTTGTCTTCTCAGGAGTAGAAACAACCCTGGTCCAGATTAGAGCTCATTGCTCAAGGTAACAACCTAGCAGCACCAGCTAGTGTTGAACCCACACCTTCCACTTCAAGATGACCCACATATCCACAAATAACCATCATCTACCAAAGAAAATCCAAACGAACCCCTGCTCAGGTTATTGAACCTGTGCAGGCCCCCATATCACCACCCATACAGGAAGAAGTGGACACTAGGCCTCCCACTTCTCCCGAGGAGCAAACCACCCCATCTCATAAATGTTCTGTCATGAGGTTCTTCATGCTCAGACTGAAGATCTCATCCCTCAAGAATCCATAAGCTTTCACTCAGAGTCTCAACACTTTAGTGAACAACCTTGAGGGGAAAGCTACCATCCCCAGCCTGTAGATTTAAACTAGCCAATTCCCAGCCTAGACTTTTATGATGATGAGGATATGGCACTCAATGAATATCATGAGTTTCTCTTCTTTTTTCCTGCTCAAAGATAGATAAGTACTCATGTGTCACCCATATCTAGCCCACATCATTCACCTCCCACTGAGGTGGATCTTCCTGAACCTGTTCAGGAGATCCATATGGAAGAGGCTCTCACTTCTGCAAGTGATTACATCATTAAGACCTCAACCATGGCAACCCATACCATTGACACTTCAACTGAAGTTGTCAGTGAGTAAGGGAAAACTAGCAGCCAAGAACGACAAGCTGGTGATGAGGAAGAAGATTTAGGTCCAATTCATTCATCCCCTAGTGATTCTTCTACTAAAGATGAGGGGAATCTCAGACTAAAGGTGCACAAACTGACAAAAACATGCACCTATTTAGTCTCCGAGGTCAGCCACTTAGAATCTCAAGTAACTACCTTGTAAAGAAGGGTCAATGATCAGCAACTTGAGATTTTTTATCTCAAGGAACAACTAGCTATGAGACCGCAACTTGAGATTTTTGATCTTAAGGAACAACTAGCTATGAGACCCTTCAGGAGAACTCATTCAAGAACATAAGAACCTAAGGATGTGACAACTTTCACCTTCATCTCACTTATGTAAGAGGGTGATGTTACCAAAAAGGGGGAGGAAGTTGTCACAATCACAAAACCTGAGAGTTATTCTCAGAGTATGGACATTGAGGAATCAACAGTCTCACTTGTAATTGTTCACACTCAGCAACCTCCTCAAGTATATACTAATTTGAACTCTTTTATACAAAGTTTGTTTGAGGAGGGAATACCAAGGGCAATGTTAACCCCATCATATGGAGCTGAAAATGAAATTTTAGGGTAGAGGTATGATGCTGATAGAAGAGCCCTATTACTGCATAAATTTCAAGGACATCAAGAGGTCTTTTATTTTTAGACCTTGAACTTCTATGACAGTCTTTCTCTAGTCAATATGTCACTAGCCAATCCAACTCAACTTAGGCAAACTGACATATTGGCTGAGAGAATTCAATACAGGATTATTGAAGAATTCAGATATAGAAAAAGACAACTGCAAGCATGTAATGATATTGGTCAACTGAATGTTGAGGTGGAACACAAGATTAGCTTCAAAGGGGAAACCTTGATTGAAGACCCAGTGACAGAACCTGTGAGCATTGTCACAGAAACAATTACTTCAACATCCTTTACCCTTAGTAAAGCACCAATTGGTGAAGGTGCTTCACAATCTCTCTCTGGCCAAAGCTTGACTGCTGAACCAAGCAATGAAAGCCAAAGCTCTCTCCACCCTGAGTCATCAAGGACTGTGAGTGACAAAGGGAAGAGAAAAATGACCTCTAAGGGATTGAGGAGGAGGAAAGAGAGAGGAAAGGAAGCTAAAGGGAGAGAGTTCAACTGGTTCCTCAGGTTTTATGGAAGTTGCAATCAGGACAACCCCCAAGCAAAATACTCAAGATGATGAGTTGAGGGCTGCCACATTAAACTATTTGGGAACCAGGAACTACAACATTGATGAACCCATCTCTTTGGGAATGAAAAACCAGGAACTATTTGGGAACTCGCATGAGTTGGTGAAAAGGTCCATGCTTTTGCAACTATACATTGAGGTCTTGAGTCTGTAACTTTCTACTTTATATACCTTTTATCCTTTTTGTAATATATTAGGATGTGAGCTATGACATATCATAATTACTACTCAAAAGGCAATTCGTCTTTTGACTCTACATTGATTTTGTTGTCTTTTAATGTTCCAACTGGCTTTCCAAGTATAGTCGGTTGTAAGATTTAGTATAAAGTATCTCAGGGTCTTGTATTCTATGATGAACTTATGCATTGTAACTCTTGTAAGAGAACTTAAGATTAATATACAACGTTCTTAAAAATCATATATATTATTCTTGAGTTCTGTCTCACTATTACTTGTGTTCTTTGCATCTTGTTCTTAAATTTGGTTCCCTATTTGATCTGTTAAATGTTTTAATATTTTTCTCACTGTGAGGCTGATTGTATTGACCATCCCTTAACCGGTCCTACAGTAATAATGTCTTTTTATCCAAACTCTAAAAACTAAGAGTTGTACGACATATATTACACAAGTTATGACCAAATTAAACTATTAAGAGTTCAACCGTAGAAGAAATATGTTTTGAGAACCTAGATACCTTTACCTTCCATCTTAAGATATCAAGTACCATCACCTTCACCTCTCTTATTCACAAAGAACAACCACCACAATGGCAGTGTCATCTCTACTGAAAGAAGAAGGTCATCAAGTCTTCTTTTCTTCCCCAAAATTGTACGTAGCACGAAAAAGAACTGTTCTTGTGCTTTTGTGCAATTCAAATAGAGGGGCAATTCATATGAGCAGCCAATTGTATGCAAAAAAGTCAGACATCTCTGATTCCATAAATGTTTTTGAGTTTTGAGAGATTAAAATGCAGATAATCGCATTTTATTTTTTATTACTGCGAGTTTCAAAAACTGCAATAATGGTTCTATTTACTTTATGTTAGGAGGCTATTAAATTCAAGAGAATGCTTGTTTAACAAGAGAAGCTTGAAAAGATGATTCTGTTTTATTTTTATGTCAAACTTTCAAATAATTGTTGAGTTGTGTGTATGCTTGTTCAATTGAAATTGTTGCAAGTTTTTAACTGATCTTTAACTATATTAAGCATAAATTTTAACTTGTTTGATGAAACATTTCTGTAGATAAGTAATTTTAACACCTTGTTTGTTGGTGCATATAATTAGGAACGATTGGCTTTTGTTGGATAGTTTCAGGGAATATTAGCAGAAAGTGCTAAGTATGGGTAACTGTTTCTGATTTTTAGAAAGTCAAAGCTCTTTGTGGAAACTATAAAGATGTCATCTAATCTCTATGCCACCAATATCTTCTAATGATAACCAAGGACAAAAGTTAACTTGGAAATGACTCAAGTACATGTAATATCCAAAGCATCAAATTAAGCATTATTAAACCATATTTTACAATCCCTACTCTTAAAATGATTGTTACTTGCTTAAATTGTCTCCACATGTTACAAACCTACCACAAGCAAGTATTGATCTTCTTACCATCATGTGCTCTTAGACTACTTTAGTGGCTTAGATGTCTGATACTCTAATATACATTTAGTGATTGTCTAACAAACCTGTAAGGCATCACAAATTCTCTTATATATAAGTGTGTTTTTTTCTCCATATCATATGACCGGATTGCCAAT
The DNA here is from genome assembly GCA_018326465.1 of Flaveria floridana. Lineage (NCBI taxonomy): Eukaryota > Viridiplantae > Streptophyta > Magnoliopsida > Asterales > Asteraceae > Flaveria > Flaveria floridana. The sequence continues at coordinate 2,601 of BJCO01718782.1, read as the reverse complement.
CTAGTTAGTGCCTTTGTATTGCAAAAGAAGGTTTTTTGTGATATACAACTTAGATTCGAGTATCACATAAATATGTTTGATATCTCGAAGTGTCAAGTTGTCATTAATTCGATTTATATAAAACTGTTAATAAGTAAGCTTTCGTTTTCATCATGTATGTAATATTAAAATATTATTAACCTTTTAAGAGAATCTGATTTTAAAGGGGTTTCATAGTTTGCAAATTATCAACCAGTAATGTTTATTAACTGGTAAACAGGTTGCATATTATACTATGAACACATTGACTTAAATGAGAAACAAAGGTTAATTATTACAAGATTTTCAGTTGTGTATTGAATTTACATTTGATATCCTTTCTATTTTAACTTGGCTACCACCGTCCAGGTCTGGTTGAGAGATAATTAAAAACAACTGCAAAACTCAACTTTAAAGCCTTGTGATTGGGTTTTTCTATCATCTCATAGACAATAGTAAATACTTTATAAAAATGCTCTATTAATGTTACTTTAGGTTAAAGTAGTGAAAATTTGTGATTTTGCAGCTTTCTATTTCGCTATACATGTTGCTCGTTTAGTAATGATATGAACTTAAACAACAGTGCAAGAAAGCAATTGATTAGTTAATTATTACTTTATTATTTTTCCAAACCCGCAAGCATGTTAGGTGTTGGTGTGTTGATAGAGTGAGCATCTTTTAATGCAGGTTCAATTCCAAGAAGTGGCCCGAGTTTTTTTTTTATTTCCTTTCAATCACTTCTTTTGCTTTTGTTAATTTTTGTAAGGGTCCTGCTGGGGACACCGCAGGGGTTTTTGGGAGTAAGCCAGACCAAAAGGTCACGGTTAGGGCAAAAGGTCACGTTGGGCAACCTAACCGTGACCACAAGGGCTTGCGGTCACGGTTTCTGTGTCAGTCAACTCACACCGCGTGACAACAAAACGACAAAAGGACACTAATAAAGTGAAAACCAGTCACCAAAAGGTCACGGTTTGCCCTAACCGTGACCTTTAGGGTACCTAAAGGTACGAGGTACCCTATGATGTTGACAAAAGGGTCGGGATTCCGCGCTTCAAACCTTCACGGTTTGGCCAAACCGTGACGGTTTGTACCCCAGATTTTCACAATAAAAGTCTTCACCATTTCATTCGACAACCATTAACATATATCTTCATTTTTTCCCCGTCCTAAAAAATTCATCCTGATTTTCAACATAAATAGCATTCGCCGTTAAAAAAAACACGTTAATTCAAAAACAATGTCGGGTTCGGGAGATCATTATCGAAAGCCGAATCTTCCAGATTTGAATGAGGAGCCACATATCGAAGATTCAAACCAGGTTGAAGTAGTATCTATTTTATTATAACTTCTTATTTGAAATATCTAACCATTATCTTTTAGGAATATTACGTATATGGGAGTCACCCCCGTGGGGGGAGGAGGAAACTAACCCGTCGAACACATTTGCTGAAGAGGCGTAAAACTCTCTATTTGGACCGACGGGTTACGGTGAAGGGTACAGACATCCCCCTTGCAATTCTTACGGGCATGTCTCGAACACGTACCACTCATAAACATAGCTGGATTACGGACATCCCCCGTACCAATCAGAACTAGAAATTACACATGTGTCGGATACTTTTAATGGGAATGACACAGATGAGAGTGACGGTTCGGTTCACTTCAAAGAAAACCATGGGGACACCGACGAGCACGATGGGGATGAGAATCGGATAAGAAAGGCTACGGTTTCTTATAAAACCGATAAAGTACAAAGAGTTTTTATTCTTTTGTTTATTTTATTTTTTTATTTCTTTTATATATTATTTTTTATGTCTAGATTTATAATTTTTTCAGTATTTTTATTCTCGCGAGAACTTGGAGAAGTGGGCTAAAATGAGAGGACGCGAGCATGGGTGCGTCATTGTGGTGGGACGGTCACGAAAAAAGGATGTGGAACTATTATGCAATCGTACTGGTGAACCTAAATTTACTGGCACAAGTACGCGTACCGGGAGCATAAAGAAAGGATGTCCCTTTAAAAATCGTAGGGAAGTACGTAGGAAAGAGTGACAGTTGGATGTTAGAGGTGAGAAACGAGACGCACAACCACGATCCTGTTGTGCATGAGGAGGGCCACACGCATCTTAGGAAGATGACCGCCGAAAAAATCGATCTTGTCGATAAGTTACACAGGCAGCACGTGCGGCCACGACACATCCATTCAGCCGTAAGGGAGCACTTTCCCCACAGCGTCTGTGTTGATAAGGACATATACAATCTGACGTCGAAGTTTAGGGCTGAGGGGAGAAAAGGCATGACACCAATGCAGGAACTTGAAAACCTGCTACAATCTAAAGAGTTCGTGTATTAAACACGAAAAAATACAACTACTAAGGCCGTGGAAGATCTTTCCTTTTGCCATCCTACTTCGTATAAAATGTGGCGCGCATTCCCGCACGTGATGTTGATAGACACGACGTACAAGACCAACATGTACAACATTCCGTTTGTTCAGGTTATTGGCGTTACGTCAACGTCGAAGTCGTTTTGTATTGTGCATGCATTTATATCGAGGGAACGGCAGGACAACTTCACATGGGT
>BJCO01717773.1:0-10571 GCA_018326465.1 Flaveria floridana | reverse complement strand
TATATATATATATATATATATATATATATATATATATGTGTGTGTGTGTGTGTGTGTGTGTGTGTGTGTGTGTGTGTGTGTGAGTGTGTGTGTGTGTGTGTATATATATATATTTATGTGTTTGTTTCATTGTTTAATCAGTTTATAAGCTTTGGTTATCAAACAAACGGGTTAAGTACTGCCGAAGCTCTTAAGAGAAGGGTTACAAGGTGGAAATCCTTGTATGCCGGCCCTTAACTCACGGGTTTAAATGAAATAATACCTTGTGTGCGGTTCAAGTCCAATAACACGAGGCTCGAGCAGAGAAACTTCTGTTTGAATATTGATAGTGGTGTTTACATTAAGATATGGATGAGTTTATTAATGTTTAATCAATAGAAGTTCATGATACTTACTTATGGTATGGTTTAGAAGGTTAGAAACAAGCGAGAAATCTTCAAAGGGGCTGGAACTCCTTTGTTCTTTAGTATTTTGCTAGAATGTGGGGATTGTGTGTGTGTTTCGGTTGGAAGGAGGAACCGAGAGAGAGTGAGAATGAGTTTTGAATAGCTTTTGCATGTATAGAAAGAAGGAAAAAGGTTAAGTGTGGGTGTGGTTTTTGGGATTTCGCAGCATGCATTATGGTTGGTGGGTTGGGTGGCCATGCAGAATAATATAATTTATTTGTTTCATTTGTATTTTATTACTCCCTCCGTCCCAGTCAAAGTGTACTAATTTGAATAACATAAAGTTTTAGGTGGATAAAACTATTACCTTTTTCCTTTATCAAATGACAATTTTACCCTTTATATATTTTAAATATAAAAATTGAAAACAAATGTGGCCCACTTGGGTACTGATAACTTTTGTTAAAAAATGACTGTTAAAGTTCCATCTTAGAAGTCGGTCAAATAATATTCGGTTTTTTATTAAATTAGCCAATGAAAATTTGGAGCCAAACCCACTTCATTTTTGCCACCAAGTATTTTCAAGTATTTTCAAGTATTTTCAAGTATTTTTAAGTATTTTCAGGTATTTTTACTCATAATATAACCATGTTAATTGTTTACTTACCACCAAATTCATACTCCAAATTTACTCATTCCATTTAATGACAAAGTACTTCTTCAATAAGTTAGCATTTGTATTCAATTTCTTTCTGTTCAATGGATTACCTGCTTACCAACTCAAGCACTAAACCCAACTTGACTAATTCCCAACGTCAAACCATATATGAAGCCTCATTGCAGAAAAGTATAGACGGGTAACTAAAATATGGATATATAAGAGATGTAGCATCACAATTCTCCATATCTACCCGCACCGTTAGTCGTATTTGGCATCTAGCAAGATTTCAAGTCCGCCATGGATATGTGGTCAACGTGTCTTCAAGGAAACCATATGTAGTTCGACAAAAAAAGATACAAATCAATTTCGATCAAGTTTAAAAAATATCACTACGTCGTCGAACCAATATCCGATCAATTGCTAAAGCAATCAACGTTTCAAAATCAACGGTGCATAGAAGAATTAAAGAAGGTGAACTTCGACCACACATAAATGCTATTAAGCCGAATTTGACAGAGGAGAATAAAAAGCAAGGTTAGAATTTTGTTTATCTATGATTGCTCCATCTTTGTCTACTCATTCATTCTATGATATGTTTAACGTTGTTCATATTGATGAGAAATGGTTTTAGATGTCAAAATCATCAAAACGTTACTATCTTGTACCCGGTGAGGATGAGCCATTAAGAACATGTAAATCAAAATATTTTATCACAAAGGTTATGTTTTTAGCTGATGTTGCATGACCAAGATTTGATATGTCTGGTAATGAACTTTTTTCAAGAAAGATAGGTATCTTTCCTTTCACAAAACTTGAACCCGTAAATCGTTCATGTAAGAATCGTGTTACGGGAACTATGGAGACTAAGCCTATCTCATCGATGACTAAAGAAGTAATGAGGTCATAGTTAATTGATAAAGTGCTACTGGCTATCCGAGATAAATGGCCACAAGGTCATACGGGTCCAATTTTTATTCAACAAGACAATGTGAAGCCACATATTAGTATTGACGATGAACAGTTTATTCAAGAAGCATCTCAAGATGGGTTTGATATTCGACTTTGTTTTCAACCTCCAAATAGCCCAGATTTAAATGTGTTAGATCTCGGTTTTTTTCGCGCAATTCAGTCACTTCAAGAACAAGAGGTTTTAGGATCAATCGATGAATTGGTTCATACAGTCCAAACCTCATTTGAAAAAATGTCATCACATGAGCTTAACAATGTCTTTTTGACTCTACAAACATGCATGAAAGAAATTATGAAGGTGAATGGTATCAAACATTATCAAACACCGCATATTGGTAAAGGTAAATTGGAATATCAAGGAATGTTACCGTTGCAAATCGAGTGTGATAGCAATTTGATTGATCAAGTAGTTTCACGTTTGGATCACTAGACAAATGAAAAAAAGAAGAAGAAAAACATGAAGCAAAAGATATTTTGTACGTGCTGTATGAGTATATGCATGAAAAGAACAACTGAAGAAGTAAAGCTTTTGTCTCTTTTGTACTCAAGTTAGTGTATGTAAATGAAACTAAGGAATCATCAAATTTTAAAATGGATGTATTGGTTCAGAAGTAAAAGATGGAAATATTTTGGGTTTTGTTGTGTTGTTGCTTTTTATGATGTGGACCATCAAATACTTTTTATTATTGTTAATTGTGTATGATTAAAGGTAAAATTGGAAATTGACATATAAAGTTTAAAAGTGGACACTTGAAATGGGACAAATAAAAAAGGGAATCTGGACACTTATAATGGGACGGGGGGAGTATTATTATCTTTGTTAAGCCGCGGGTGTGCACAAGCACACCACATTCGAGTTTTGTTTAAATGTTGAAAACACCAAAATTGTCTCGAATAATCGTACCAAAGGATAGTTTCTATTCACAAGTTAGTTTCTACATGTTTACATACCTACAACGGATGTAAAATAAATGTGGAAAATAATCAGAAGTTGATTATACACATGATTACATAAGTAAAATTCTAGGCGCATAAAAACTGTTTAGGCGCATGATAACTGTTTGGACGTCTGGGACTTAGGCGCATGACAACTGTGTGGGCGCATGAGCACTGCTGAAGCGCCCAAGACTTAGTCGCATGGGCACTGTCCAGGCGCATGGGCACTATTCAGGCGCATGGGAACTATTCAGACGCATGGGCACTGTTCATGCACATGAGAACTATTCAGGGGCATGACTTGGAAAAATGTCCACTTAAATATTTTGCCTTAGTCCTTGACTCATCTTGAGGTCGAGGAGGGGTTGTTACACTTCTTCTAAGCTACAAGAGTTACTTGACTCATAAAAAAGGAGCCCAAGGACATGACTGGAATTGGATATAATTCTTGTCCACCACCATACAATGACAACAACACTGTCATGCCTTAGTCTCTTACTTTGTCTGAAATAAATGAACCTAAATCTATTGAAACTAAAACACTAGTTTCACAGATAACCAATCCGCAAAATAACCCAAATGTTTTCATTAAAACAAATAAGGATAAAATCAGATTAGGTCATCCCATTAAGATAAAGGAATGCTCAGATAAACATGTCAGTGTCAAGAAACAAAAGAGTCCAGTCAAGGCCATCATTCCCTTTGCAAAATTCATCCCAGAAAGACTCTAAGTGATGAGAGATGCTGAATTGCCTTTGAAACCTACTGCTCAAAGCAAATCTGATTATGAGACTAGGTCTCCTAACAATTCAATCAAATCAGAAAAGGCTTCAATTAAAACTAAAGGCAAAGCCTTAGCATCACCATCACTTAAAGTGAAATCACAAAAGATTCAAACACCCAAAATCAAAATTGAACTGAGTTCACCTCCTAAGTCAAACCAAGGAATAGGTTTTGACATTTTCAATGAAAAGTATGTTGAACAATTTGAATCAAAGGTAAGAAGGACTCAAAAGAAGCAAAGACATCCTTTAAACAAAAGGCACAGCAGAGTTGTGAAACAATCTACTAATATGATTAAGGATGAACTTGCTTCTTTAACAAAAACAAAACAAGAGTCAAAGTCAAAATCAATTAAGCGTCAAGAAGCTTCATCATCAAAAACAAAGATCAGCAGATGTACTGTGAAAACTGTGACATGTCAAATCACAACACAGATGAATGTTATTACAAGCAATATTGTTCTATCTGTAACATGAACAATCATTCAAACAAGAATTGTTGTTTCAACAAGTATTGTTCAGTGTGTGATATGACAAATCATAATATATCTGATTTCTTCTTCAATCAAAAGGGCTTAAGAACTCCACAAAACAAGCCCATCTCACCAATTTCAACTAGAAAGATCAAGTCTAGAAGTCCACCACTGAATGAGAGTTCAGATAATGACTTCTATAATAACAGAAAATCAAAAGGGGTCAAACAAAATTCAAATAAACATAGGCAACAATCACTGAACGTTTTTCTAAGATATAAAACAAAAGTGATTTCTGATAATCAAAAACGTGCCAAATTAGCAAGAAATAGGGATCAAAGATTTGACTACTCTTCTGACACTTCAGTTGAAATTAAGAAGAAAACCACAAGAAGAACTCCACATAAATCAATCAAAGCATCATCCTCTAAAGTTCAACCAAGAGGAAAATACCAAGAAGTTAGATAGAAACGGGAAACCCAAGACCATCAGGGCTTGGGTTCCGCATTCTAACTAGTTCTTTTTGCTTGTAGGGTCGTCCATACAGGTCCAGTAGCTTATGGTAAGTACAATGGATGCTCCTAGCACATGACTTGAGACAGTTCCCTCCTTCATGATTTCAAGCATATTCAAGGAACAACTGTAGCATTTGGTGGAGATTCACAAGGTGGTAGAATTACTAGTAAAGGACCTGTGACAAACGAATTACTACGCTTTGATAGAGTGAACTACTGTGAGGAGCTGAATTTCAATCTTCTTAGTGTGTCTCAGATCTATGACAAGAAATATTCCACTCACTTCACTGACACTCATTGCTACATTCTAAAACTAGAATTTCAAATTCCTGAAAAATGGGTTGTCTTGAAGACTCCAAGGAGGAATAACACCTATGTCTTAAACCTTAATTCTGCACATCTCAAAGAAGAAACATGTCTTATATCTAAGGCATCATTTGATGAGTCATAACTTTGGCATAGACTCTTGGGACATATAAATTTCAAAAACATGAATAGACTGGTCAAAGGAAACCATGTAGTTGGTCTTCCACAACAAGAATTTTACTTCGTTGACCACCGTTCAGCATGTCTCAAAGGAAAACAACACAAGTCGTCCCAAAAACCAAAGCTTGTGAACACAAACAATACTCCATTGAAGCTACTTCATATGGATCTTTTTGGACCAACTCATGTTATGAGCATTGGAAAGAAATAGTATTGTTTGGTGATCATTGATGATTATTCACATTTTACATGGGTTTTCTTTTTTACTTCATAAAAACGAAACATCACAAATAATAAAAGAAACAACATTGGAAAGAAGCAGTCTGTTCAATACGCCTAACAATGTTATACAGAACAGACTGCTGGGCCATAAGGAAATCACACGAAAGACAAATAGAGGTTGCGGAAATACGAATGCTGAGGTGGATGTGTGGACATACAAGACGGGATCGGATAAGAAACGACGTGTTTTGAAACAGGATAGAGGTGGCTAGTATTAAAGATAAAATAAGAGAGGGAAGACTAAGATGGTTCGGGCACGTGAAGAGGAGACAAATGGCAATACCGGTTAGAGCAGTAGAGAATATCAACATAGAGTGTAGGAGGAGTAGAGGAAGACCTAGGTTGACCTGGGATGAGAAAATTAGGCGAGATATGGTAGACTTGCACCTCTCTGAGCACATGATCGAGGATAGGAGTGTGTGGAGGCGCAGAATTAAAATTAAGGACTTTTAGTGGGATTTGTGGGTAGAAAGGGTAAATGCAGACTGTTGTGTACGTATTCCCCATCTGCCCTTTATAGGTGCAACATGCCGCTTTTGTTGTATGCTTTTATGTGTCTTATACCTATGTATTGTATGCTACATAATATGCCTGCTTGTGTTTGCTATTGCTATTGCTTTTGTTTCCGAGTCGGGGGTCTCGTTGACAGCGGTCTCTCTACCCCCCAGGGTAGAGGAAAGACTCGCCACCACCTACCCCTCCCAGACCCTACTCCTGAGTGGGATATAATGGGTATGTTTGTTTGTTTGTTTGTTTGTTTATCACTAAAATTGAAAATCAACTTGATCATAAAGTAAAATCAATTAGAAGTGATAATGGAACAAAATTCAAAAATGAAGATCTGAGTTCATTTTGTGTAACTAAAGGCATTGCTCAATAATTCAGTGCAGCTAGAACTCCTCAACAAAATGGGGTAGCTGAAAGGAGAAATAAAACACTGATTGAAGCAGCACGAACGATGCTAGCAGATGCTAAACTGCCTATCACCTTTTGGGCTGAGGCAGTTAACACAACCTGCTTTGTGCAAAATCAAACTCTTATAGTCAAAGAAAGCAACAAGACACCTTATGAACTTATTTTTCAAAGAAAACTATTCATTGGATTTTTCAAGTCATTTGGTAGTCCAATATCACTATTAAACACCCAAGATCATTTAGGAAAGTTTGCTTCAAAGTATGATGAGGGATTCTTTGTATGTTATTCCTCACCATCAAAGGCTTTCAGAGTGTTTAATTCTAAATTGAATATCATTAATGAATCAATCAATGTTCAATTAAATGAACACTCCTTTCCTAAGTCAATCAATGGTCTTGACAGGTTGTTTGATATTGACTCATTTACTAGATCTTTTGATCAGTTCCACTTGTCATATGCAGGTAACCTACAGTCAGTTGGAACTTCTAGACAAGTTGAAAAAAGAGATGATTTTCCCATGATCCCTCCTATTTCTACTAATCAACCAGATGAAGATGTTCCTTTGCAAGCCGATCCTATAAGCCAAGCACCACAACATCAAAGTATTTCAATTGAGGCTAGTCCTAGTTCCTTGCTAACTCCATCAGATGAACCACCAAATGAAGTGAGGAATCCAGCACCAGCTACTATTTCAGTTAAGATTGAGAGAAATGCAAATAATGACAGTGTTCAAAGTGCACCAGATGTCTAAGCAGAAACCAATGAAGCCTTTGATTACTTTCATCACTCTCCCATATCACAACCCGAAGGTGCCTCTTACCATGATGACCTGAATGTCTCCAACCTTGATGTATCAATTGCTGCTGACTCCATTCCAACCACTAGGATACATAAGGATCATCCAGTGTCAAGCATAATTGGTGAAATAGATGAGGGGGTGACTAGAAGCAAGTCAAGTATTGCAAACATCTATTTGTTTTCTTGCTTTCCATGTCAGACAGTGCCCAAGAACATAAAAGAGGCTCTTCAAGACAATAGCTAGATTGAGGTAATGCAGGAAGAGTTGCTCCAGTTCAAGACACATGAAGTATGGCAACTGGTAGATCTCCCCGAAGGTCAATACCCTATCGGTACCAGATGTCTATACAGAAACAAGATTGATGGTAGGGGCATTGTCATCAGAAACAAAGCAAGATTAGTGGCATAGGGCTACACTTAAGAAGAAGGAATAGATTATGATGAAGTGTTTGCTCCTGTAGCCAGATTAGAAGCCATTAGAATTTTCCTTACGTACTCTGCATCCATGAAATTCACAGTTTATAAAATGGATGTGAAGTGTGCCTTTCTTTATGGCGGAATTGCTGAAGAAGTCTATTGAGTCAACCTCCTTGCTTTAAAGACCCAGATTTTCCTCACTGGGTATACAAGATTGACAAAGCTTTGTATGGTCTACATCAAGCCCCACGAAAGTGGTATGAGAGTCTATCATCTTTTCTTCTCAATCATGGCTATGAAAGAGGAAAGATTGACCAGACTCTCTTCAGAAAGAGAAAAGGAAAAGACATGTTGCTACTCTAGATTCATATGGATGATATCATTTTTGGCTCAACAAACAAGCAGCTCTACAAAGACTTTGAAGATCTCATGCATTCAAAGTTCCAAATGAGTGCAATGAGAGAACTCACTTTCTTTTTAGGGGTGCAAGTGTAACAAACAGTAGATGGAATATTATCAGTCAATCAAAATACATGGAAACCATGTTGAAGAAATTCCATTTTGCAGATTGTGAGTCATCAGAACTCCTGTTGATACCAAGATGAAGATAGGTATCAAGAAGATCCTAAGGAATCTCATGTAAATGTAGTCAAGAGCATATTTATATATCTCAAGGCCAAGCCTACACTTGGATTATGGTATCCAAAGGAAGGATATTTCAATATCTATGCCTACACTGACAGTGAGTATGGGGGATGTAACTTCAATAAGAAGTCCACATCTGGCGGTTGTCAATTTCTTGGTCCCAGACTGGTCTCCTGGCAGTGCAAGAAGCTGAGTACATTGCATCATAAGCTTGTTGCTCTCAAGTTCTCTAGATTCAAAACCAGATGCTTGATTATGGTTTCAACTTCTTGCACACACCAATTCATATTGACAACACAACAACAATGTTTATAAGAAATAATCTAGTTTAACACTCAAAAACTAAACCCATTGTGTGACATCCGTCACCGAAGGTCCGTCATTTAACGTGTTTGATTTAACCATTGTTATCAGTCATTCCTTATTTTGATAAACCATCTACGTGGATACCATATTTGCTTTGCTTAGTTACCCTTATATATGCGTGTTATCGTTGCTTGACTTGTCGTTATCTTAAAACTTTTTCTAAAGAGTTACCCCGTTAACACTAAACGCGTCATTTTATATAAAAATAATTGGCATGAATAAAATCATTTTTTAACTTGTAAATAACATTAACAACAATTTATCATTAATAAAAACAAGACTAATAAGTAACATTTTCAACCGAAACAAGAATTTAGGAACTCGGGGCAAAGTACAGGGACTAAACTTGACAAATGGCCAAACTAGGCTGGGTATAAATACCCATTTCCCAGCCATTCTTCACATCATCTTCATCTTCATCGCTTCTTCTTCATCTTCTTCATTCTCTCTCGAACTAGCACCAAAATCCGACCCGTTTGTTGCGTTTTCGTCGTCAAATCTTGGTTATCATCGTGAATACTCACTCCTAGCAGGTAGATAACCTCGTTTGACCTGTTTATTGCTCAATTTAGCTGCTGCGTTTTCTAGGGTTTCGGGTGCTCGGGTTCATCCAAGCACATGAGGTCATGTGGGCTTGCATGTCGAGTTTTTGAGTGTGCTTCTTGTCTAGACATGTTAGGATATGGGTTCTGGAGGTTCTTGGTGTGCGAAACCCACGCCCGGAGCAGCTGGACGCTGCTCGAAGTCTCAGCAGTCGCGATCTGCTGTGCAGGGCGACTGGGCCATTCGGCCGACTGAACCGTGCGACTGGGGTGCGTCGTGCGACTGGGTTAGGTGTATGAGTGAATCGCGCGACTGAGCTGTGCGGTTGGGCAAATCGCACGACTGAGTCATGCGAATGAGTCTGTGCGAATGAATGAGTCATGCGAATGAGTTTGTTCGAATGAGTATGCGTGCGAATGAGTCTGTGCGAGTGAATGTGTGTGCGATTGAGTCAGTGCGAACGAATGTGCTTGCGATTGAGTGTGAATCGCCCGACTAAATTCTTAATCATATGGATGAATGTTCAATCGCACGAATGAAGCTGATTCGTGCAAATGAAGTTTAATCATGCGTATGGAGGTTAGGTCGCGCGATTGAGTCTTGCATGGTACGACTGAATGCTTAGTCGCATGAATGAAGGTTCAATCGTACGAAAGTAGCTAATTCGTATGACTGAAGGTCCACTCGTGCGAATGGAGTGTCAGTCGTGCGTCTGGTCCTGTTATGTGACTGATGATGTGTGTGTGTGTGTGTGGATCCCCTTTTCGGAGATCTCACGACGATGAAGTAACATTAATAAAGTGTCATAGCTTGACCACAAAGATTAAAGTCAACGCTATCAACAGCCACATACTATTTAAAGTAACCTAGTCTGATATATGTGCCTGCCTGCTTGTGTGTGTACTACCCACGACCGAACCGAAACTGCCCGAACCTATTGATATTAACTTATGCTTTATGCACATTATTAATGCTTGTCAGTAACTGTCGATAGGTGTTTGACGGTTCATAGTATCTTACCCTTGGAATCTCTCATCAATTGTGCTTATCGTCTATTCAGTGAGTTTCGTGGCCCCTTTTTACTCTTATAAAACCTTTTCAAATATTTTCAACTTGGGGGAAAAGAATGCTTACCTACTTAACTTGTTTTCAGGCACCTTCCCTAAGTGGAAGTTGGCTACTACTTCTATGAGTATCTTAACTTGCTTATCTTGTGATTGCTGCTATATGAACTTGAACTATGTGCTATGTTACCCTATGTATGTTAGTTAGTGGTAATACATTACTATGCACTACTTCTTGATGATATGTGTTGATTGATGTTACCTGTGGATGCCATTGACCTTGGATGCTCTCGGCTGTGTGGTTCTTCTGTGTGGTTCTTCTGTGTGGTTCTT
>BJCO01716094.1:0-13698 GCA_018326465.1 Flaveria floridana | reverse complement strand
CATGTACGGGTTAAACACCCGCAGCTCGAAAACAGTTTCAAGATGTGTTCCAGCCCCTAAAATCGTTCAAAAATGCGTAAAAGAGGGGTCTTAGAACTCACATTGTGTTGCTGGGTATGGCTTCTTCAAAACCCGTCGCCGTGAGACCTTGTACCTCAAATCCGCACTCTTCTTCTTCTTGTTCTTCCTTCAAATTCTCGTGGTCGGCTCTTTCTCTCTCTAGAATATTTTGAAGATTTGGGGTTGTGAGAAAAGTGTGGGCAGCCATCCCTATGTATATCAGATATTTTCCTTTTCTTTGTACTTTTACACAATGTCCCCTTCCACTTTTTCTTTCTTTTCCTTTCCTTCCAAAATTCTTTCTTTTCTTTTCTTCTTATTATTTCTCTTTGTCTAATCAAAATTTCGGGTGTTACATTAATGGATGTGTTCCTCATTGGGAATCTTTTTGGATCATGATTTAGGTCATTCAGGTCTGTGCTCAGCATAACAAGGAATGCCATGATGTACCCCAGGTCTATGATAATCATAACGGAGGAGACACTTGTATGATTGAGCAATATATAAACTGTTTCACTTGGTGTATTATAGTTACTTTACAAGTAATCTATATTGGATAAACCAATACTTACCATAAACGAAGATATGTTATTGACTACATAATCATGAGAATTTAGTTCTTCACTGTTGTATGTGATGTTAGGTGTCCCATGCTGAGCCTATCCACATATCACACTAAGTATTGTCAGTCTTTATTAGTGGAAAGTGACTCTAGTGAGAAGATAATCTAGTGTACTATCATTTCTCATGAATGGTTATGTGTGATTCCAAAATTTTTGTTAATTGAAAAACATGAATGTTTGTATGATATCTTGATTTTGAAAGATGCGTGTTTGATTTAAACTTGGACTTTGAAAAAAATCAAGTTTGTATGACATTAATGTATTTAAAACATTACTTGTTTGATTCATAGTTGATCATACCAAGTGACTGAACCAGAAATTCAAATCTTGTTGAGTCAAATGGTTTCATAAACAGGACAGCCAATTGATTGTCTGTATGAACTTTGATCAACTTTATCAGGCCCTTTTCTAAGCAATCTCTCAAAAAGTGATATTTGATATCTATATGTTTTGTTTTTGAATGTTGAACTGGATTGTTAGTGATAAACATGGCAGCAGAATTATCAATGTGTATGGGTGTTTTAAGAAAATTAAAGCCATAATCAATCATTTGGTTTTGAATCCAAAGCACTTGAGAACAGCATGCAAAAGCAGCTATGTATTCTACTTCACATGTTGACACAGAGACATTTGTTTGTTTCTTGCACTGCCAAGAGATCAATCTTGATCCAAGAAAATGACAACCTCTAGTATTGGATTTTCTGTTGTTGTTGCATCCACCATAATCACTATCTGTGTATGCATATAAAGAGAAATCTCCATCTTTTGGATACCATAGGCCAAGTGCTTGTTTGCCTTTTAAGTGTCTAAAGATTCTCTTTACAGCATTGATGTGTGATTCTTTTGGAGCTGCTTGGTATCTTGCACACATGCAAACTGCATACATGATGTCTGATCTACTTTCCTGTTAGGTACATCAAGGAGCCTATCATAGATCTGTAGAGCTTCTGATCAATTGATATGCCTTCTGAATCTGGTCCAAACTTCAATCCAGTTGCAAATAGTGTTTTGCTTGATGTGCAATCAAACATGTTGTATTTCTTTAATATCTGATGAACATACTTGCTTTGATTGATGAAAATTCCTTCAGCAGATTGCTGAACTTGAAGACCAAGGAAGAAGGTAAGTTCTCCCTTTGAACTCATTTGGAATTTTGATTGCATAAGAGTTTCAAACTCTATACAAAGTTGGATGTTAGTTGAGCAAAAAATGATGTCATCCACATAGACTTGAACAACTAACAAGTATTGTTCTTTCCTCTTTAAGAACAATGTCTGACCTATTTTCCCTTGGGTGTACCCATTCTATAGTAGAAACTTAGATAAAGTTTCATATCACTTCCTTGGTGCTTGATGAAGACTATATAAAGCTTTATCTAACTTGTAGACTGTGTGTGGGAATTATGGGTCTTCAAACCCTGGTGGTTGAGCAATATACCTCTTTATCTATCTTTCCATAGAGGAATGCACATTTGACATCCATTTGAAAGACAGTGAAGTTTTTAGAGGAGGCATAGGCAAGAAACAATTGGATGGCTTCTAGTCTAGCTACTTGAGCAAAGACATCATCATAATCAATGCCTTCCTCTTGAGTATATCCTTAGGCAACTAGCTTTGCTATGTTTCTAATGAGAATCCCTCTATCATCTACTTTGCTTCTGAATAACCATCTTGTGCCAATGGCATATTGACCTTCAGGTAGGTCAACCAACTTCCATATCTCTTGTTTTTTGAATTGTTGTAATTCCTCCTGCATTGCTTCTATCCAACTGTTGTCTTTGAGTGCTTCTGTGATGTTTTTAGGTATAGTTAGGGATAAAAAATAGGAATACAAGCAAATGTTTATTGTGTCTGATTGACTTCTTGTTAGTCTGGTATTGAGGTCACCTATGATGTTTTCTAAAGGATGATCTTTGTGAACTCTGGTTGTTTCAGTTTGATCAACAAGGATTGTTGAATCAAGATTGGTGATTGCTTAATCTGGTGTTGAATGATGGGCAAGAGTATTTAAAGTTATGGGATAATTTGGCTTTATGGTTTCATTGAATGTTTATGGAGAAACATGAAAGAAATCTAAGATTTCATCTTCATGATGTGTGTCTGGTAATGAATGATAGTCATCATCTTCTTCAACTGTGTTTGGTCGGTGTGACTTTGGTTGGTTGGTTGGTTAGGGTTGAGTGGTCACGGGTGTTGATGAAGATGGTATGTTTGTTGATGTTCCTTTTGAGGTGTTTGTTTGATCTTGTGGAGGTGTAACTATGGTACTTAAAGGAGAAATGGTAGTTCTCCTTGGAGGATCAGCAGTTAATGGAACATCAATGGTTCTTGGAGGAGGTACCATTGGATATTCAATATCTTCCTTTGTACCTGAAACATCAAAATAAGACGTGTTAAAGGATTTTGTTAGTGAGTCAATATCAAACTTCTTTGTGAAAGAATGTTCATTAAAAACAACATCTATTATTTCTTCCATAATATAAATCTTGGATTGTATACTCTGTAAGCTTTTGAGCTTCCAGAATATCCAATAAAGAATCCTTCATCTGCTTTTAGAGCAAACTTGGATAATTGTTCTCTGGTGTTTAATATTGAAATAGAACATCCAAATGCTTTAAGAAATCCAATGAATGGTTTTCTTTTAAACATTAAGTCATATGGAGTTTTTGAATGTTCTTTGATGATTAATGTTCTGTTTGGAATGTAACAAGCTATATTGATTGCTTCAGCCCAAAAAGATATAGGCAATAGAGAGTCAGCAAGCATAAATCTTGCTGCTTCTATCAATGTTCTTTTCCTCCGTTCAGCTAGTCCATTTTGCTGAGGAGTTCTTGCTACACTAAATTGAGACTGATTCCTTTCTCTGCACAAAAAGAAGAAATAGAGCCATTTTTTAATTCAGTTCCATTATCACTTCTTAAAGATTTAACTTTAAGATCTAATTGATTTTCAATCTTAGTGATAAATGTTTTGATGATAATTGATGTTTCTAACTTGTGTAGTAGAAAGAAAACCCATGTGAATCTTGAGTAATTATCTATTATAACAAGACAGTATTGCTTCTTTCCTATGCTTAGGATGTTTGTTGGGCTAAAAAGGACCATGTGAAGCAATTTGAGTGGTGTGTTATTAGAGTATACCAATTTAGACTTATGAGACACTCTATGTTGTTTGCCTTTCAGACATGCAGTGCAGTGGTCTGTACAGAAGAATTCTTTTTGTGGTAAACCTATTACTAAGTCACCTTTTACAGGTTGATTCATTCTGTTATAATTAGAGTGTCCCAAATGTCTGTGCCATAATTGGGAAACATCTTCTGATGCTTTTGATAGTAAACATGTTTCAGGGATTGATGCTGAAACAGTGTTCATATCAACAATGTATGTGTTGTTATGACGTGGAGTTTTCAAAAGGATACAATCTTCAGGTATTTAAAAACTTGTCTTGAGGATGTAGCAGTTAGGATACACTTAGAAGATTGAACTGAAGGTTGGAGCAGTAGTTGACATTTTCAAAGCTGATCAACCCATTTGATATTGTTCCTTCACCAGTTATCTTTCCACCCATCTTATCACCTCCAAAAGCTACATTTCCTCCATGTTTGCTTTTAAAATCCCGAAAGAGGGAACAATTGCCTGTCACATGTCGGGAACATCCACTGCCAATATACCAGATATTGTCAGGCCTTCTTTGATGTCCCTCTTTTGGGATTTTTGAAATTTTATCTTCCATGTCTGCCATGAGGGCATGATCTGGAGATTGAATTTCAGCCTCATAAATGCTCCAATCACACACACCATCCTTTTTATGATCATTGCTGATGATTTGAAATGCAGATTTGGGCTGTATTATGTGAATTGTGGTGGGGTTGGTGTAGCAGGGATACTGATTGGAGGCGGGATTTGTCTGTTTGAATGGTAACTGCTGGATGCTGGTGTCTGAGTGTTGTTTCTATCAACTCTTGGTTGTTGGCATTCTCTTGAGAAATGACCATACAGCTGGCAATTTTAGCATCTCACCTTCGTCTTATCAAAACCAATTTTGGTTTTCTTATCCATGCTCAACCCTCTGTTTCTTTGAAGAAACCTTTTTGATCTATATGTAATCATAGCCATAGACCACTAAAGAGCCATTTCTTCAACCATGTCTAGTGGTAACTCATCCAAATCTTGTTGGATGATTTGAGATGGTGTGAGATTTGCACCCAAATATGCTTCCAAGCTTGTGGAGAAGGCTACATAAGCTGCCTTCTGCTCTTCACTTTGTAGAATAACTGTGAGAGCATCCATGGATTTCTTAAACTTATGTATGTTCTTTGGTGGTTAATGTTTGCTGGAGCTTGAAGCATGATGATGTTGTTTGCTCTGTGGTATTGCTTCATGAGAAGCATCAACACCAGTCTTTTTAGACTTCTGTTTGTTGTTGGATGATTCAGGAGCAGAGAAGAAGGAAGTTTTACTTGAATCCAAAAATTACTCATCTTCATCCTCTCTAGTGCAAGCCAAGAATGCACTGTCTGTTTGTTGAGGTTCCTTGAACCTGTATGATTCCACATGTCTAATTGTGTTGTTATTCCTGGATCTTTCATCTAGTTCTAGTGCTTCAACTTTAGCAACTAGAGCATCTAGAGTTAATGCATCAAGATCCAATGTTGCTTTCATCAGAGACACTGACTGTGTCCAGCTGTCTGGTAGTGTGTGCAACATCTTTTTGTTGATCTCCACAAATACATATTTGAGTCCATAAACTATCATCTCATTTACTAGTTGAACGAATATGTGAAGCTGTTATGGAATGGATTCTCCTTGAATATGGTAGAAGGTTTCATATTGGATTCTTAATTTTTCCTTTTTGATTTCCATAATCTCTTCACTTCCTTCACACATGGTGTGAAGTACTTTCCACAATTCATGTGTTATTTTTAAATTTTCAACTCTTGCCAATATGTTGTCTGCATTCATGTCTGTTTTGACCCTTTTGAGGTCATCACCAGCTATGCTTTTCAAGCTTACTAGCTTCTGTATGTTATAATCAGGTCCAAGAGTCAGAGCAATATAAGGACCCTCGGTTATGGAGGTCCACAAATCCAGGTCTTGAAAGATAATCCAATTTCTGAACATAATTTTCCATTGTTTGAAATCAGATTTGTTCTTTAGTCTTAGTGGTTTAAGACCACTGTTTGATCCTGATATATCACCAGACATGTTTGGTAAATTTTAACTTAATGCTTTAAGTCAAATTTAATTGATTATTTAGCTCGGTGCTAAATTAGTTTTTATCCTAAAGTAACTAGGATTTGTTTGGTACTTAAGTCACGTTTTAATTTTGACTTACCGAATAAAAATAATTAATTAATTGAAATTAATAAATATCCTATGTTATGTCACTTTCAAATCTTGGTGACAAGAATTGAATATTCTGTTAAGGAATGTCAACTTTTAATGATGTCAGTCAATAATAGTCAAAAACCCTAAAAACACAAAAAATGCTTTTAATAGTTAACTTTTTGGATCAAAAAGTAACCTTTTTCAAAAAGTTCAAAGAAGAATATGTTTCTTCTTTAGTTTTGATGTTTAATCAACAAAAATCACTGTAGATTTTTTAAAAACATGTATGAACAAAAAATAGGGTTTATCCTAGGGTTTGTTGACGGCTATAATAACATCAACAAAACAACAATCACGTTGCTATTTAAAGATGATAAATTGCCTGATTTGAGTGTTTGTTTAATGAAAACCCGATAGAACAGTATTCGTATACTGTTTATCAAAAAACTCTTACAAACCGACGAAGTTTCAGAGAGTTTTATGATGAGCACGTTTGAAAACCGTGTATTAATGATGTTTTGAGCTTTAAAAACCACATAATCTTCTTCACAATGCACAAAAACAGATTAAGACATCATGTTTTTTAAGCATTTGATGAATTTTTGGTGTAGAAGAAGGTGTTTTTGAAAATGTATGTTTTGAAGCTAATGAACCATAGATATCATGTTGTTGAAATGAGAGGATCAAAAATCAATGTGTGATTTAAGCCAAGGCTCTGATACCACCTGATAAAATTAAAAAAACAATCAACAATAAGATGAGATGTTTTTCCCTAAGGATCTTTTCAAATCTCTCAATGAATGTAACAACATGTTATATCAAATTCAACAGCAATAATCATGGTGCAGAAACCCATGATTAATTCTTGATATCAGTGTGTGTTTGAGTGTGTGTGATTGCTAGTTATTGAATGCTTGAATGATAATAACTGCTTGTTTGTATTGATTGTTTAAAAAGCTTACAAAGGATTAGGGTATTGTGCTATTTATAGCCTATACAGATAGCTATATACAATTACAAAAATACCCTTATGTAAACAAAAGTTACATAAAAAATCCTAAGTCTAAGTAGTCCACTGTGGATGATAGACTGTCCGCTGTGAATGCTAAGTCGTCCGCTATGGATGTTGGATAAGTTGTCCGTTGTGTCTTGGATGATGTCTGCTATGTTTGTCTTGTAAACTGTCTGTTGTGGAGTGTTCATCCGTTGTGGATTGAACATCCGTTGTGGACTGTTCATCAGCTGTGGACTTTATTCATCCGATGTGTGTGATTGTTCATCCATTATAGACACTTGGAAGTTGTTCTTCATCCGCTACATAGACTTGGTCATCCACTGTGGGCACTTCTTCATCCGTTGCCGACACTTGTCAAAATTTGTTTTATCTACAAACCTGAAAAAAATTTAAACAATAATTAGTGTATGTTATGAATGTTAATGATGCTAATGTGTTAGTTAATGATTGTTTGAATGTTAGAACACATTATGTTTGATGATGGTAACCATTATCCTTTTAATAATGCACTTATTGAGTCCAACAGGTTCAATACGGATGAACAAAACACAACAATGTTTTCAAGTCACTCACATGTGAGACGTTCGTCACACTAGACTTACCTTAGATATATTTTGACAATTTTTATGCAATCCTAGTCTAATGCAGATGTGATACTTTCATCCTCACTGACAATGTTACCCAAATCAGTTTTGCCTAAGGTGAAATTATAGATTTTCAATATAGAGATTTTGTGTGATCTTTGAACATTATAGCCGTAAAATAATTCACAACCGTATGTGAATTTCCTTGATCTAAATCCCACATCTGTATGCGATTTGCCTTTGCCTTCTTTGAGCATCATTAATTTGTCAATTCTTGCTTGGTTATGGTTTGTTCACTCATGTGAGACAACCATCCAAAGTTGATAAATCGTAGGCATTGTGTGCATTCTTTCCAACAAAACTGATGTTTATGCTAATTACATCCAATGTTAACACAGTTGTTTTGATAAATTTTGACTATTTTTTTATATTTTGATCATTTTCCTTGTTTTGTATTTCCTAAAAATTTTAATTACTTTTTTGCCTCACAATCATCCTTATCATCCTAGTTAGATTTATGACCCAATTGTAAAAATATATAATTAGGATTGAGATTTTGGTTCGCCATAGCTTAGTGAATGGCTGAAGCACTTTCCACTAGCATGATTATGCAGGTAGGTAATGATTACTAAGTATGGCAATTACACAACTCTCTATTTGGAGTCGCGTGAGATGAGTGTTGTCAAGCATTGGTATGTTAAACCCTAAGTACGCTTACGTAAACGATTAAATGATATTAACCCTTGTTGTAAAACAAACCTAAGTGACTTAGGAATCACGATTGTACCTTCCACCAATACCGTAGCCGCGCATGCAGGGTAATCTCGAACACGGGGATCAAACTAGTCAAAGGGTCGTAACATGATCACATCTTATAGTACCCCACTTCATCTAAGATCTCTATCTCACTCCCGTTTGTCTCTGTCTTCTGTCTTCACATCTTTATTTTCGGTTTTCAATTTTTGAATAAATAATTTTACAATAAGAATTAAATAAGCCAATCTATTAAAAAAGGTTTCCAAAACAACCAAATATACAAAAATTAAAATTAAATAAAACCATCCAAACAACCAAAACAACTATGGGTCACTAGTGCTGGATTTTTCACATAATTGACCATAAATGAAATTTAGGTACACATGTTGTCTAAAGATTCAATTTTTTTTTTGCCAAAAGTTACGATCACCAAAGATTCAATCTTTTTTGTCAAATTTACGATCTTCTTGTCAAAGACAACTTCTTGACAAATAAAAATGCAGGATTGTGTAAAAGTAATGTCTCGGGTATAGAGGCTTCTACATGCTTGATTCATAGACATCTACAAAATCCTAAGAAAAAAAGGAGGCGAGAGTGACATCTACAAATCTAAGAAAAATGTTTAGTTGCTTAATGTCCTATTTAGATTCATGACCTAATTGCAAAAATATATAATTAGGAATGAGATCTCGCTTCACCAATACCTAGTGAATGGTTGAAGCACTCTCCACTAACATGGTTATGCAAGTTGAGTAATAATTACCAATTGTGTCAACTAAACAACTCTCGGTTTGAGGTCGCATGACGAGTGTTGTCAATTGTTGATATGTTTAACCCAACTATATTCACTTAAACGGTTTAAGTAATATTAATTCTTAATCACTGACTATAGAACCAACCTAAGTGACTTAGGAATCATGGTTGTACCTTCCACCAAAACCATAGCTCGGATCTAGAGTAATCTCTAACGCCAGGGGTTTGGATAAATTGGGTAAGGTGTCATTAATTAAGGGTGACGTAAAATAGCAATTTTAGTTTGGGATTCCTTGTATGTTTTAAACTATTATTTGGGTCAAAAACATACCGGACGACTCGTAGCATAAGACAAGTCATGTAGAAATCAGTAAAATCTTATTTAGGTAGTTTGTAATGATAATTTGAAGCTTCTTTTAACACAATACGATGCATTTTTAAATTACTTATTTAAACAATGTGGGTCGTTTACTGCAAACCGGTTTTAAACTAATAAATATTTTATTAATTTATGTTTAAAATAAACACGTTTATCTTAAACTTGATTTTGCGTTTAAATAAAACTCCTTTTATTCAAACTACTTTTCTGAGTATTATTAAAGTACTTAATGTCTTGTTGTCTTTTGATTATGAAAATAGTTTTATAAATATTTTACAGTTTAAATTATTTCACTTAACATTTATAAGCAACCACAAACATAATATAAAACAACTCAATCGAGCAACTGGTCAAAATTTGTTTGTTTTCGTTTGAGACACCAGACGAGATCGAACTAGTCTAAGGGTCGCAACATGATGACATCTTGTGACCTCCCATTTAGTCCAAGATCTCTATCTCGTGCCCCGTTCGTCTCCATCTCCTGTCTTTGAATCTTTATTTTTGGTTTTACAATTTTAAATAAACAATTTATAAAAATAAACCTATCTAACATAAA
Organism: Flaveria floridana; assembly: GCA_018326465.1. NCBI lineage: Eukaryota > Viridiplantae > Streptophyta > Magnoliopsida > Asterales > Asteraceae > Flaveria > Flaveria floridana. Next base: position 3,646 of record BJCO01716094.1, on the reverse strand, counting down.
AGGTTCCAAAACACCCAAAAAAGTATTACAAAGATTAGAACTTGATAGAATCCAAGCATATAAACAAACAATTTGACATTGTCACTAGTGCTTGATTTTCACACAATCAACCATAAACAAAAATACACAAACTTTAATTAAAATGTTCAATCTTTTAACTAAGGATATGATCGTTTTGTCGAAACAAACATTTTTTACAAATAAAAACGCAAGATCTTATACAAGAATGTTTAAACGCGTGTAAAAGTGACTCTGACACCACCATTGGATATCATGTATCGGTTTTAATAATTAAAGTCTTGAATTTATCATCAAAGTTTCATACTTAGGAGCAAATGCGATTTTTCACGATTTTAATTAATAATTTAATAAATTAGGCATCTAATTATGCATGATTAAACGAAGTAACAACACAACGATATGGTTATAAAGTTTAGCAAACAAAAAAAATTTATACTTTGGACTCATAACGTCTCGCTAGTTGACCGGTTCACAAAACCGAAAAAATTTACAACGATTGCAACACGCGAGAAATTCTAGCAATGATAGTGGCGTCGGTCCATGGTGGTGGTTGGTCATGACCGAAAGTCGACAAAGGGGGTATATGTGTGCGAAGGATAAGGTTGCATGGGGAATTAGGGTCCCCTAATTCCTTATTTATAATCTTATATATTACAACTTACACACTCAAGCGATTAACATTAATCCCCTTGACAATTAATATTTAAGTACCGTGTTTATTAATTAACATATAATTTAACTAGACCTTTAAATTTTCAACTTTTAAACTTTAGGTTATTTAATTTCTTTTATTAACAATTCACTAAATTAATAATCAATGATATATTCTCTAAATAATCAAACACCATTAGTTTATCTCGCGTTTCATGAACTATAACGTGTAACAATTAGACACTATTCTTTTGTTGTTTTCCAGAGCGTAACCCTTTGAATCGTACCTCGATAACAACGATGATATTATCGATACTCAAACATCTAATATTCAACATGCTCAACCCAGCTCAACTTATGTATACTCACTCACTAAAGAAGCTTCATATTCATACAAGCTCAAAGATAAAAAAAAATCAATAAAAATCAAGAAATGAGAGTGCTAAGGGTAAAAGTGACCATCAATGATAAACTAAAAGTGTTCATAATTACTATGTCAAAGTATTTTGATAAAGTTAAAACTAAAACCAATTCTTAAACATTGACTTTTATATGCTTATTAGTTTAAAATGTACTAAAAAAATCAAGAATGACAATTTGGCATAGTGGAGTTGCACAGCCATACCAAGCCTGGCATTTGTTTATGGAATAGTTTTTGAATAGTTGTTAAAAGTTATAAATTATGTGATTATAATGCTTAAATTAAATCCAACTATAAGGCTGTCTATAAACAAGGCCTTGCATCTCTAAACCTTCCAAGAGTTAAACATAGAACGCAAATTTGGTCATACTGAAAAGGCATGTTGCAACCTCACTTAAATTGAATACTGAAGATGTAGTCTCTATCTAAACAAACAAACAAACAAACAAACAAACCCAGTATATCCCACTCAAGAGCAGGGTCTGGGGGGATAGGTGTACGCGAGTCTTTCCTCTATCTTGTTAGGTAGAGAGACCGCTTCCAAAGAGACCACCGACTCGATAGCAAAAGCAATAACGATAGCAAGACATCATAAAATAAATCATACAGCACATAGCATACAGCATACAGAAATATAACAGCTAAAGAATTAGAAAAAGAAAAGACATACATCAGAGGAGCAGCAAGAATCACCTATAAAGGGTAGATGTGGACTACGTACACATCAGGCCCCGCAACAAGACTTTAAATACCCTTCCTGCCTATAGGTCCCACTAAAAGTCCTTAATTTTAATTCTACGCCTCCACTCACTCCTATCCTCGATTACGTGCTCAGAGAGGTGCAAGTGTACCATATCTCGCCTAATTACCTCGTCCCAAGTCAACGTAGGTCTTCCTCTACTCCTCCTACCCTCTAAGACGATGTTCTCTACTGCTCTAACTTGTGTCGCCATTGGTCTACTCTTGACAAGCCCAAACCATCTTAATCTTCACTCTCGTATTTTATCTACGATACAAGCCACTTCTAGCTTTTGTCGAAACACTTCCGCTACCTCTATTTGTTTCTCGTGCGATTTCTTTATGGCCCAGCACTCTGTTCCATATAACATAGCTGGGCGTACTGCCACTCGGTATAGTTTTCCCTTTAGTTTTGCTGGAAACCTCTTATCACATACGATCCCTGATGCTGCTCTCCACTTGCGCCATCCTGCTTGAACACGGTGAACTACATCGCTGTGTATCTCTCCGTCCTCCTGCAGGTACGAGCCCAGGTATTTGAACCTAGACGTTTGTGGGACCGCCATACCCTGAATACTGATCTGAGTGTCCTCTTCCGCCTCACCACTAAGTTACAATGCATGTATTCTGTCTTAGAGCGACTTATCCTTAAACCTCTTCGCTCTAGTGCTGCTCTCCACTGTTCTAGACTGTCGTTAAGCACCATTTTAGATTTCGATATTAAGACAATATCATCCGCAAAGAGCATGCACCACGGAACTAGTTGTTGTATAGACTTGGTCATCCTATCCAACACTATTGTGAAGAGAAATGGGCTCTGTGCCGATCCTTGGTGGAGTCCCACTTCCACTGTGAAGGAGTCTGTGTCTCCGATCGGGGCTCGCACACACATTTTTACCCCGTCATACATATCCTCGATTATTTTGATATACCTCTCCGGTACCCTTATAAGTCGTAGACTTTCCCAAATTAGTTGACGCAGAATACTGTCATAGGCCTTTTCTAGGTCGATGAATACCATATGGAGGTCCCTTTTCTTTTCTCTGTATTTCTCCATTATCCTCCTTATGGCGTGTATGGCTTCTGTTATAGAGCGTCCTCGCATAAATCCAAATTGGTTTAACGCTATCTGAGTTTTCCGTCTAATTCTCGTGTCAATAACTCTTTCCCATAATTTCATCGTGTGACTCAATAGATTTATTCCCCTGTAGTTTGTGCAACTTTGGACATCTCTTTTTTTCTTATATATGGGGACTATGACACTGGTTCTCTACTGGTCTGGCATCTTCCCTGTCTTAAAGATAGTGTTGAATAAATCTGTTAGCCATTGGAGCCCCTCATCTCCCAGGCATTTCCACACTTTAATCGGTATGTTGTCTGGCCCCACCGCTTTAGCCCTTCCCATTTTCTTTATAGCTCTCGTAACTTCGTCTACTGTAATGCTTCTACAATAGCATTTGTTTTGTTGTGTTGTTTGGGTTGTATTATCTATCTCAGTTTGTTGATTTGGGTTCCTTATGTTGTAAAGGTTATCGAAGTAAGTTTTCCATCTCCCCTTGATGTCTTTCTCGTTCACCAAAAGTTTTCCATCCGCAACCTTTATAAACTTCACCATTCTCAAGTCTTGTCTTCTACTTTCTCTTGCCTTGGCTAACTTAAACATGTCATGCTCTCCTTCTTTCGTCTCTAGTCGTTTATACATCATCTCATACGCCGCGTTCTTTGCCTCTGACACCGATTTCTTCGCCTCTCTCTTAGCCTCCTTGTATTTATCTTTTAGCTCTGGGCGTTCTTCCTCATTGTTACAGCGTATAA
>BJCO01715743.1:0-11926 GCA_018326465.1 Flaveria floridana | reverse complement strand
TAGTTCATTATACGATGTGTCGATAGATTCAACACAATAGACTAGTAGACATCATTGGTGATTCAACTTAAAATTAAATCAATCAACAAGGTGTGGGTTCCCATGGTATCCCTGGTTTGCACAATCAATCAATTTCCAATAAGGGGTGAGGAGCAATTGAATGCCACAAATGTGTGCAAAGACCCGAAAAACATAGAGCAAAAAGATGACAAACGTCATTGAAAAAAACATGTATATTATAATTGCTCTAAGAAGAAGATAGGTATTGCACCTCTCTGATGTGCGATGGCACTGACCTGAGGCTTGGCATAACCTATCCGTTTTAAGAATTCATTGTTGTTTGCGCCTCTCTGCTGTGCGATAGCACTAACCTAAGGCTTAGCATCTCGTTGATAGTTCTTAGAACCAGATCTTCTTCTTCCCTGGACCGCTTAAAAATCTTCTGAGGAAGATTGATTACCATATACCTGTGGGACACACAAATACTTGTTGATTTAATTCACCTAATTAATCACGGGTGTGTGTCAAAAATCTGTGTATGGATTTAAGTGGACAAGTATATCGATAATTATCATGGCTGCACTGCCTGATGTTCAAAATCAATGTATGTTACATATCAGATCAAGCATGATTTCCAGTTAGAGCTTAGAAGTCTTAGTTGAGTGAAAAACTGTGATATGTAAATATGTTAGTTTCCATTTCAATATATATATAAAAGTTCCAAGTAATTGTGTTTATACCTGTCTGATTCCATATGAATCTGTCTTAGAAATGATGTTAATGATAAAAGGCTATTCTACCCTACCCTAACAAAATCAAAAAAACATGTTTATTTAGTTACTTAGTTTACTTTTCAAGTTATTTGTAAAGTGTGTCAGTGTCAGACTGTGCTATGTTATGCATCTCTGTAAATGTGATATAATGAACTTAAAGTTAATCTTAAATCACTTGTTTCTGAAAAAGTAAAAGGATCACGTCTGAGGTGATCGGGTGGATAAATGGTTCACGTCTGAGGTGATCAGGTGGATAAATGGATCATGTCTGAGGTGATCAGGTGGATAAATGGATCTCGTCTGCGGTGATCAGTTGGATAAATAGATCACGTCTGAGGTGATCAAAGGTTCTTTAATTTAAAATGGTCATGTCTGAGATGATCAACTGCTCAAAATGTTTTATCTACTGTTATAAGGGACTAAGTGTCAAAGGATCAAAAAGTCAAAATTTCATAAGTATGACCCATTCACACGACTGGACCATGAGTATGGACCAGTCGTACGATTGGACCATACGAATGAACCCAATCGCACGATTGGAGGTGACGGACTGTGATAGTCGCACGAATAACCCTCAATCATACGATTGGAGGTGACTGTATGGGCGAGTCGCACACTGAAGCTCAGTCGCACGAATCAATCATGCGACTAGGCTCTGTCCCACGAGTGAAGGTTGCCCTAGTATAAATAGAGGGAGGGAGTCGGTCATAGTCGTTTCATTCACCTAAATCGCCTCTCAGACGCACGACACAAACCCTTATTGCCAAAAATTCATTTGATCTTTATAGACCCTTGTTTGACGCTCTCTGACGTTTTGTTTTGATTATATAGGTACTGCGCGACAATGTTAGTATGAAGAAACAGTTACTACACGTCTAAAAAATCGAAATTATGACCTAATGTTATCCGAACCTAAATGTGACTAATAAACCACTAAAACTAAGCATTTTGATCAATTTAAAGTTATTAGGGGTTTAGTCGGTCATCTGCGAACCTAATGAGTCAATCCATAACGTTTAACATCAAGTATTGCTCAAAAATTGAATTTGAATGAACAAACAGTCGGACATACGATTGGACACCCTGATGAACTTTTAATCGCACGACTGAGCTATGCGAATGGCTCAACCGCACGACTGAGATGGACGAATGGTTCAATCGCACAACTGAACCATGCATATGAGCTCAATCGCACGACTGAGGTAAACGCATGAGAGAACATACGACTAAGTCCAGTCGCATGACTCAGTCGTACGTATGAGATCATTCGCACGACTAGAACTCTGTCTCACAGCTCATTCGCACGACTAGATCTCAGTCGCACAGCTCATTCGCATGACTAGATCTCAATCGCTCAGCTCAGTCGCATGACTGAACAAAATTTTCAAGTTCATGGAACAAAACTGGTATTCTTTGACACGTACTAATGTTTATTTACTTTGTGTCACAGATGGCGACTCGGTGGATGATGAGCACAAAGCACAACAGCTGTGCTCATCCTGATCTCTCATCCCGCAATGCTGCGGAGTTTGCCGGAATTATTTCTTTTCTAAGATGATCGAGGATATTTTGAGCTATCTTGACATAGTGCACACCATACAGATTAGTATAGCATGCTTTCTGGGAAAGCGCTGTAGTTGACAGGTGCTCTGAGCCCCATCATATCAGGAGTTCCATATTTGGGGAGGCCATAGATATTTCAGAGGAAGATATTAGGACGGTTTTAGAGTTCGGGGATGATGCTGACTGCCCCACTCGATTACATCCCCTTACTGTTCGAGGTTGCTTCATGAGGGCTAAGTACTCGGGGGACATCAATGCAAGTATGCTCAATAAGAGCAACTTGTGCCCCGAGTTCAAAAACTTGTGCCCCCAGTTCAAATACTTAGCCCATGTTGTACTGAGATGCATCGCCTCTAGGAAGGGTGGCTTCAACGAGCTCTCCAACCAGATGCAGAACGCCTACGTAGCGTTGGTGTTGAATCATCTATTCAGCTTTTCGAGGATGATCTTCACCTACATGGTGGAGAACATTGAGGCGAAGGGGAAAGAAAGCTTCCGCATGTACCCACGCTTTCTGCAGATGATTATAGATCAGAAGCTCCCCTCGCTGCCAAGGAGAAGGAGGATGCTGTTGTCCTCGAGGTGATGGATGACATAACACTGGGGCGTATACCGGGGCAAGCAAGTGAAGCCCCTGGTAAAGAGGTTATTCGGGCATCTGGCCCGGGAGGACTATGTGGCGCCAGCTAGGCGAAAGTGGCGCCACGATGAGAGTGAGTCTGATACAGAGCAGATAGCTTTACCTGATGATGACTTTGATGATAGTGGCGATGGTGGAGATACAGGTCCTTCTCATACTCAGACCACTACTGTTGATGTTACATCTCCACCATCTCCACAAGGTGATCTAGAGACTACGGGGTTCCATCAGGACTTCCATCCTGATGAAGAGGAGGAGTCAGACGAGGAGCCTCTGACTCGGACGGTGGGCAGCCGGGTGGTTGCCACCGAGTGGGGGATTAGGACGGTTGGTGGATGTCCGGGCGGGTCTGGGGAGGCTATTTCAGATCCATCATACACCCTAGACCAGCCCAGTAGCCTAGGGGGAGCCTCCGGGTCCAAGGGGGCTCAGAAGAAGAGGATGGCTCAACCTTACGATAAGAAGGGGAAGCGGCCGAGATTCACACTTCATACCACCACCTCTACCACTACACCACCCACTACCACCACACCTCCTACCACTACTACTCCACCTTACACGACCACACCTCATACCTCTCCACCCATCCATTCACCACCACCCATATTCACCACAGCCACTGCTACCACCACCAGCCACCAAGTCGGCCTTTCCACATACCCCACCGGATCTACTATACCCCCCATTAGGGTAGAGGAACAGCTGTCAGCACTGAACAGGATGGTGCTGAAGATGTTAGCCGTAGATGAGAAGAAGACTGCACAGCTACGTCAGCTGGTGGAGCTCAATGCTTCCCAAGCTCAGCATATCTCACAGCAGGCAGAGCAGATCGCCAAACTCCAAGAGCATAAGGAGGAGTTTGCTAAGAAGCTGGAGGAGTTGGAGGCTGCAAACAAGAAGATCATGCTCCAACTCAAAGGATCTAAGGGTGAGCCTCTGAAGCTCGGGGAAGGAGATGATGATGGAGATGACGATGAAGATGATGATGAAGATGATGATGAAGATGATGACAGTGATGATGATGATATGAATGGTGATGGAGAAGCAAGAGGTGGGCAGGATGATGATGAGAATGATGAAGGAGATGCAGCTGCATCTGCTTCTGCTCATGGTCAAGAGCAAAGAACGAAGAAGAGACATGACCAAGGAGCATCGTCATCTACCCCACCTACCTCCCCATGTACAGAAGACCCGATAATGATTCAAGGCAAAATTAAAGCTTAGATGTCTATAAGTTATTAAACTTTTATTCTTGAAATCATGTATCAATGTTTATTTAAATAAATTAATGAAAAGTCGAACTGCCATTTGTCAAGTGCATCATGTATACTAACTCTTATTGTGTTTGTTTATTTCTTTAACAGGTTCAAATAAACAGGCTGACGAGCATGATGTGGTACCCCTTCGACAAATCAAGACTCAATTGACAATGATTCTTGATTTGCAAGGGATTGTACATCGCTCGGTCAGCTACACACTTGAAGAGGGAGAGATAATCCATGATATGACAGATGAATTGGTGAAGGATGTTCCCAAAGTCAACGTAGTCAGTGATGATGAACTACAAGATGTCGATGAGGTGGAGATCGAGGATGTGACTGCTGACCATTATCCCTAGTATACTAACGCCGAAGGTGAAGTACTACCAGATCTGGGAGAAACATTTGGCAGCAGTGCATTTTATAAAGTTGAAAAAAAGATAGTTGGAAAAGAAGCTATAGAAGAAGTTCCTCAGGCGGATGATGCTGATCTAGCAACCAAAAAGGCTGAGTGGGCAGCCTGCCTGGAGTAAATGAAGAAACAGCGAGAGCCGGTAAATTTAAAAGCCTACACCAAGCTCTACAAGGTAAAGAAGCATCAGAAGGTGTCTGGCATGATCATAAGCTGGGCGTATTTTGAGGACCTCAACGTATATGCTGTTAAGAGAGAGAAGGTCATAAAGTATTTCAGATTCCCACATGATCTGAAAACTCTCCCTGGATTTGAGCTTAACCGTCTTGCCAACTTGAACCTCCTTTATGTTGTTCCCGGAAAGATATCAGGATGGTTTGATAAGGCAATGAAAAGGGAATACCATACGAGGTGGGTCAACTTCAAACCTCAACAGCCCAAAAGGTTCATTCATAAGACAGAGGTTGACCCTACCTCAGGAAGACCAAAGGTAGTCTTGAAATGGCACCCTCCACGCACAATGTCTCGTATTCCATTGAGGTAGATGCCACAAGACTTTACACCCCATTTCAAATGGTGGTGTTATGACTGGCGCACTAGAGAAGCCGTCATAGTTTTGGATCGGGAGGGGACGGTGGAGACAATAAGGGTATTTGACCCAATGTGGCTCACAAACTTGTCTGCAGCTGATGTTTACACATTGTACAAGTTGCCACTATTTTTTGATACGCTAGATATCGTGCAAGCACTTTAGTTTCAACATGTTATACGTTTATTCTTTGTACTTGATATTCATGCTGGGGTTCCAAGAAACGAACGAGTTAAGAGATACGTAGAGTTTATCAAGGAAGTCAAAGAATAGATAGAACTAGGTCCAAGGGGGAGTTTGTTGGTAGACATTTCCCTCGTTCTAGTTCTAGTGAGCTCAAATGTAATTGACTTTCATTTTGTTACACTGATGTAATGTTTGATATATGTAATGAAAACTCTTCATTGAATGTTTATTGGTTATTGAATGTTATATCTATTCATATGATTGATTATTACACGCTTATGTGAACATGTTATGTAGGTTTACAGTTGTTAGACATAGTTCTGTAACATTAAAGGTTCAAGAATATGTTTAACTAAGTCTCATGATTCAGTCGCATGATTGGACCATGCGAATGGGCTAGTCGCACGACTGAACCAGGTGATTGAGCCATACGTACGATTGAATCATAAGACGGACTCAGTCGTACGAATGAATCAATCGTATGACTCAGTCGCACGACAGAGCCACTGTAACCTATAAATACCACTTAATTCATGGAAAAACGTAACACTTCGAGAATTCTTAACCCTAGCCGTCTCTGTTCATACAGAGAGTCCTTTCCAACTTCATAGAACATTTCTGATCACTTCTAATCAATTCTTAACGTATTCTTATCGTTAGTTTTGATCGATTTAACGTTCTCCCTAATTGGATCACCAATGAAATTGGATTCCCCGCTATTTGATCTGGTTTCACATTGAATCAGTTAGTACTCCGTACGTACGCGGTCCTAACACTATGCGATCTCACATTCCTCTAAAGTATGTGATTTGCATATTAGATATTTCTGGCGCACCGCAGAGTATGACACGAGAGCCAATCCTCAGACGATTATGGCTAGGGTTCTGGATAATGATCTGGTCATTACTACTGAGGTTATATTGAGGGTGTTGAGACTCGATGAGGATACTGGAGAGGAGGTTATACTATCAGATCACAAGGTGTTTGATGCTTTTAGATCTATGGGATATGAGGGACCTCCGTTTAACATGAGAAAGGAAATCAAAAAGTCCTTTCTCTCCAAGGAGTGGAGATATATAGCCCACATGTTTATCATGTGCTTAGAACACCAAAAAGGTAGATCAGACGGGCTAAACCTAGACTAGGCTAAAGCCATGGTGATTTGCTACAGAGGGCAGAAGGCCAACATTGCAAGATTTATCTTTGATTGCATGGCGGAGAATGTGATGGCACTGAAGAAGGACAAGTGGCTGTTGTACCCTCAATTCCTTCAGATGATTATAGATGATCTCATTCCCAACATTCCCATACAGGGAGATCAAAATAATAGTACATATGAACACCCATATTTTTGAAGACTACTGTGCTATTAGACATGACTTTAGCGGGAAGATTACTCATCTTTGGGAAAATATGTACCCTCTGTTGGAATTATATAAGAAGGGTAAATGAGTCGGAGGAGAAAAGAGGAAAAAAGACAAGGCACAAAGAGACTGAAGCTGTTAAGAAAAGGAAGAGGTATGCAAAAGAGAAACACTATGATTTTGAGCAGGAAATTCATGAGTTGGCATCTAATGCCAGAGTTGAGAAAGAAAAGAGGTAGAAGAAGAAAGCACATGAGGGAGAAACTAAGAGAAGGACTAAATACAGACACTAGTCTTTTATTGAGCCCCCGAGAAGGGAGGAAATAGCAGGGTTTGATGAGGACGTGATAAGAAACCTCAACTCAGCTCTTGCTAATGAATTGAGCATGATCAACACCAAACTTACCAACCAAGAACTGAGGGAAAAACAGAAGGATGATGTTGATTCATTATTTACCTAGTTTATGATCTTAAATGTAATAGTCTTTAATTTCTTACACTGATGTAATGTGATGACTCAATGATAAATGAAATGCGTTTTGACGTTTATTTTTTATTGACTATATCATATTATTATTGTATTTAGTATGATTCACATGTATGAACTTTATATATAGATTTGATGTAATTGTACATAGTTCTAAGTCAATAATGACTTAGAAATGTGTTCAACTTAATCGTGTGGTTATTCATGCAAATGGACCATACATATGGACCATACGCACGAATGAACCATACTTATGGACCATTCGCATGACTGAACCAGGTGTCAGGATCAGTCGTATAACTAAAACATAAGATTGACTCAGTCGCACGACTGAACCTTCAGTCGTGCGTATGTGTCAGACACATGAGTCAGTCGCATGACTGAACCATGCTAATGGTTAAGTCATACAAATGGACACTGAAAACCTATAAATACCACATAATTTGTGGAAAAACAAAACACTATGAATACTTTCATACCCTAGCCATCCAGAGCGTCCTAAGTCGTCTATCCAAGTTCATAGTTCGTTCCTGATCAAATCCAACTCGTGCTTAACGTTTGTTTCATCGTTAGATCGATCATGTTGTTTGTTCTCACTGATACGATCGCTAATCAAATAGAATTCCACGCTATTTGATCTGATCTCACGCAGAATCCATTAGTACTCCGTACGAAAACGGTCCTAACAAGTGGTATCAGAGCTTTGGCTCGTGATTTTGCGTGAATTCAATTAGTTTTAGTGTTAAACTAAATGTTTTCAATCAAAAGATCCACTTTTTGCTTCAAAAACACGTTTTTGTCGAGTCTTTGTGTTAAACTTTCGATTTTTACCATACAGTAGATTAGGGTTCGTGAAAATTCGTATTTTTGTGTCAAAGTTTTCAAAAATTCGATTTTTTCCCGCAAAAGCAGCCTAAGTCGCACGATTAGCTCAATCGAACGACTGAAACTCATTCGCACGACTGAAACTCATTCGCATAGTTTAATCGCACGACTGGACTTATTCGCATAGTTCATTGACACGGTTGAGTTATTCCAGGCGGTTGACCTCAATCATCCTGTTCATTCACACGACTGAATCCAATCGCACGATTGAAGTCATTCGCATCCTTCAATCGCACGATTGATCCAGTCGCCTTGTTCAATCGCACAAGTGAATCTGTTCTGTCTCAAGTTTGTCAAGTTTAAGCAATGGAAGATCAGCTTGCTGCGTTTACTGCCAGTAAAGACTCTCTTATCCAGAATCTTCGTCTTCTAGAGAATGAGATTAGGAATCATAACAAACCACCGAAGTTGTTAACATTGGATGAGTATCCTCAGTGGAAACATCGGTTTGAGATCTACTTAAATGGAGTTGACCCCAATCTTTAGACGTCTATAGTGTTGGATTCTTTATACCCAAGACACATAGAATATTGATATGGTTAGTACGTTATGATCCAAGTCGGGTCATACCCAATAACAAGTTTAGAAAACACCAATAAATATTTAATTGATGATACGATCGTCGAATTAAATAATTACACCAATTTAAGAAATGGGTTTTCTAAATAAATTGTATATGAGATAGAACAACTTATAAGGATATTTTGTTCATGGACATTATTTGTATTGTTATTTAAGTTGGTTAAATAACATCAAATAATAATAGTGTGTATAAGTTATATAATTAAAAGGTTAATTAGACAACTTATTATGTAACTAGTTAATAATTAAATGGGTGTTTCAAAATAGGGGGAAACCCATTCTAAAACCCAATTCGGCTGCCCCCTTTAGGGGTATTATTGGTCTTTTGTTGCTTTGGAACAACACACCACATTCACTAGTTACACACTCCAACTTTCTACTCTCTCTCATAAATGCAAAAGACCATTTTTCTCTCCATTGTTGAAGTTATTCAAGGCTGAAAAATAAGGTTTTTCAGCAGCACTTGGTGGTCGATTTTGGTTTTAAATCCTAGCAACAAGAGGTGTTTCCATGATGCTTGTGGGTATGAAAGCTTGAGGACATCTACTTTGGTGTTTTGGTCTTTCAAGAACCTCATCCTCTTCTTCAATCTCACGTTTTTGACAGCTTTTGGAAGGTAATTCCATGGTTTCATTTTGGTTGTTATATTTTGCTTGAATGCTAGCTCTTTTACATATAAATGATCCTTATGTTCTTGGGTTTGTTCTTGACAAATAATATGCTTAAATTTTCAGGATATAAAACATATTATTATGCTATGTTTCTGCTGTGTTTTTATATTTAAAAAGTTAAACAACTTTGATAAAGTGTCTAACAAACCCAACATTGGTATCAGAGCCGGATATGTGAAAACTAGCTTCAATAGTCCTCGTAAAATTGATTTTATGGGGTTTTAACAACCTAACAGGGGCTGTTTTGTGATGATATAATGAATCCCCAATCTTTTGAGGTTATATCTTACATGCTTGTGATTAAACCTTGAAAGAAAGATGTCAAATGGTTGATTATTGTGTTTGGACAAAAACCCTAGATTTTGGGTTTGTGTTGTGCGTAATTTTTGGGTTAAATAGGGATTTTTTTTGGTTCTTGTATGTAGTGTATGTTTTTTCATATTGGTGCATAACCTAGCCTTGACCTTATGTTTATTTGGTTTTGGATGAATGTTTGGTTTTGGTTGATTTCATTCATTATGGGTTGTATTACTTATTCTTTTGTGCTTGTATATGGTTGTAATTTATTTATTCATTCAATGGTGATGTAATAAATAGATTAGGTGTATTTTCTTTTATTAGAAAAATTTGTATTAGGATACATATTTTGTAAAAGAAGATGCTCATGTTGGAAGCACAAAAGGAAGACACAAAGAGAAGGACTTGAAGCATTTGGATGTAACTCCAAGTGGGGGTCTTTGGAGATCCTATCTTATGTGTTGTGTTAAACCCTTGATAAAAACCAAATGACCACACTTGTGATGGCAAACAAGTGTGGTCACCTAAGTGGCTATGCTTATGCACATGTGGTTGTTTTGTATATGCTTGTTTGATTATCCATTTTATGTTGATTGTTTGATATGTGGATATGCTTAACAATCTAAATATATAATCATAACAAGCTGAATTTTCATGGTTCTTAATCATTAATATGTTAATAAAAGTTATTAAAAGGATTAATGATTCCAAAATAAAAGAGGTTTTATTGAAAAGAACCGTAGGGTAACATGTATTTGAAAGCATGCGAATACAAGGTACATAGAGTTTTCAAAAACTAGAATTAATGAAAACAAAAATCCCTTTGGAAGCAAGTTCAACACCATCCTTTTACATGACACTCGAATCACTTGATAACTATTTATAGGATAAAGTTCACCTAACCACTTTTAGGGAACTTGTGTTTTGAAGTGGGCTTAACGTATTTGTGGGATGAAGGTCACCTAACCACTTGTATGTGTAAACTCACACGTGTGTGTAAGTAGGACGACTTGAATTGGAAACCATGTGCATAGGGTCACCAAAACATGGTGTACAATGGTGTTGATGGGATTAAACATGCCAACTAAACATAAGATGTTTAACCGATCGCATAAGGCTAGAATTTGCAAAAGGTTGCAATTGTCAAAGTGTTGACTACCTTGTTAGTTTAAATAATGGGATAAAGATCACCTAACCATCATTTAAATATAACGTTGGATTCTAGGTTTTAATTAAAAATCGTCTATGAGACATTAATGGGTATTAATAATTAAAATTTAATTTTTCAGAAATACTAATATGAACTTTGTTAATTATTGTAGAAATGGTCGCAAACAACAATGCTACCACCCCGACCGTCCATACCCTATCACTGAGAACTATACTACAAAGGGATCGTCTTAACTATAATAACTTTATGGACTTGTTTTGAAACTTGAGAATTGTTCTCAAGCAAAAGAAAAAGGCCTATGTCCTTGACGATCCCATTCCTGACCAACCTATAACGATTGGCTTCAGTACACTAAGGATTCTATGCAGGTTTCCTGCCTCATGTTGGGAACTATGATTCCCAAACTCCAAAAGGATTTGGAGCATCATGGGGCATATGACATGATTACCCAGTTGAAGGAAATATTCCTTCAACAAGCTAGGGTAGAGCACTTCGAAACGGTTCGAGCGCTTCATGCGTGTCATATGGAAGAAACCCAATCGGTATCATCTTATGTACTTAAGATGAAAAGCCACATTGATCGCCTCGAGAGGCTTAACTGTCCCGTCTCAAAGGCGTTGGCCACGGATTTGATCCTTAATGGCCTAACTGAAAAGTTTGAGGAGTTCATAATGAATTACAATATGAACGGATGGGACAAGAGCATTGGTGAGCTTCATGCAATGCTCAAAACAGCCGAGGCAGGGATGGGTAGAAAGGTTCTACCTGTTCTCTCGATCAATGAGGGAGGCTATAAGAAAAGGCCATTCCCCAATCCCAAGGCAAATGTTGCCAAAGGAAAGAGGTACATCAAAGGCAAGGGGAAGGGAAAGGCTAAAGCGGAACCTCCAAAGCCTAACCTTAAGAAGCCTAAGGTAATGGAGAACGATCTATGCTTTGAGTGCGGTGAGATATAAAGGAATTGTCCAACCTATCTCAAATAGTTGAGAAACAAGAGGGATGCTGGGCAAACCTCAGGTACAACTTTCATGATTCATATTGGTTTAA
>BJCO01715677.1:0-10638 GCA_018326465.1 Flaveria floridana | reverse complement strand
CTTGCTACTTTATCCTCCATTGAGGTAGTAACACCGTGTGTATGCAGCTCACTCATCAGATGATAAAACCTATCTATAATATCATCCAAGCTCTCATTTCCTATGGGTGAGAAGTTATCAAATTCCTTCTTGAGAGCTTTAGCCTTCAGCGCCTTCAAGGTTGCATTACCATCTATCTCTTTTCCAGAGCCTCCCATAACTTCTTCGATTGCTTATGTTCTGAAAACTGATAGAAGATATCCTTAGGGATTGACTGTGTCAATAACGCATAAGCTTTCTTCTCAGCATTATGTGCAACCTTTTGTCCCTCATTCATACCACCCAAGGTCAGCTTTACCCCATTAGCACCAACTGGTATAGTATATCCAGTCTCAATGGCTGTCCATAAGTTAGGGTCAACATCGTTAAGATAAATTTCAAAATGTTGTTTCCATTATGGGTATTCATCCAAAGCCAATAGCTTCGGTGGTTTGTTATGATTCCCAATCTCATTTCCCAGAAGCAATAGATTCTAGATGCATGAGTCATTACCAGCAGTAAACATAGAGTTCTGATTGTCCATGGTTTCAAACTTGAAAAATTTTGTATACGACAGAGTCAATCGTGCGATTGGAGAATACGACTGAGTTTAATCGTGCGATCGGAGAGTGCGACTGAGTTCAAGCGTGCGATTGTGTTCAATCATGCGATTTAGGGATGCGAATGAGTTCAACCGTGTGGATTAGTTTAATCATGCAAATGAGTAATACGACTAAGTCCAGTCGTATGGTTGAATCGTGCGATTGGAATTCAGTCATGCGATTGAGTTAATCGTGCGACTGAAGCTGCCGTGAATGAAAAATTCGAAACTTTGAACACTTTGACACCAAAAAAAAACGATATTTCACAAACCCTAATCTAAGTAAGTCGAAAAGTTTGAAACTTTTAAATCAAGCATACTTCAAAAACACTTTTGAGTCAAAACAAGAATCTTTTGAATTAAAATGTTGATTTTAAACAAGAACACCAATCGAATCCACGAAGAATCACGAGCCAAGGCTCTGATACCACTTGTTAGGACCATGTATCTATGGAGTACTAACTGATTCAACGTGAAACCAGATCAAATAGTGTGGAATCCTATTTGATTGGCGATCCAATCAGTGAGAACGACAACCTGATCGATCTAACGATTAAACAAACGTTAAGAATGAGTAGAAATCGATCAGGAACGAACTTTGAAGTTGGATGGATGAACTGGGACGCTCTTGGAAGCTCTGGACGGCTAGGGTATGTTAAATATTAAGTGTTACGTTTTTCCACGAATTATTTGGTATTTATGGGTTTCAGTATCCAGTCATATGACTGAGCCATTAGTATGGTTCAGTCGTGCGACTGAGTCATGCAATTGATTCATACGCACGACTGAACTCTATGAATGGTTCAGTCGAGCGACTGAGCCAGTCTTATGACTTAGTCGTACGACTGATCCAGTCACCTAGTTCAATCGTGCGACTGGTCTATAAGCATGGTCCATTAGCATGAATAACCACGAGACCAAGTCAAACATATTTCTAAATCATTGTTGACTCAGAACTGTGCACAACGACCTCAAACCTATATATATATAGTTCATCGAGCATGTAATAATGAATGTTATAAGTATATGATATAATCAAAGTTAAATAAACATCCAAACACATACTATATTACAACACTGTTCTTGAATTACACATGTGTAAGAAGTGAAACACATAAGCGATTAAGTACAATAAACTAGGGACATCGTGTATCAACATATATATATATATATATATATATGTGTGTGTGTGTGTGTGTGTGTGTATGTATATGCTATAACAACAGGTGTAATCGATGAGAAAGATTACATATTTACACAGAGATGACTTATTCAAATAGCAAGGTGCCTTAAAGGTTTAATTTGATTAGCTTATCAAGCAAAATGTTTTTGAACAAGTATGTTAAATATGAGTGTCTTTAAGATAAAAAGAAATGTATAAAATAGATTGTGTGTATAATGTATTGTAATACAAGTGTTTTTCTCAAATCCCAAGAGTTGATTGTAAGGAAACATAGCCTTTGGAGTGGATACTATGGATGCGCATGGGTAAGTTTGCTTCGGATTTAGCCTAAAGCCGAAACCAAAACTTGTATTTAAAACCGTTTAGTCTTTCTTTTTTCTATTTTTGGTTTTCGATTCTCACTTTAGTTTCGGTTCAGTTTCTGTTTCATTTTTTGTTTTAACATTTGGGCTTCAAGTTTTTTTAAAAAAAATTGGTTCATAGTACTGAATTTAAACGAAAAACTTTGTGCTTACATTATTTAGTTGATATCTAAATATAATCTACATATTCTTGTAAGTTACTTGATATTAAAGAAATTACAATTCATAAAATACGATAATAAAAAATTCAATAAAATATTGTAATCTACCAATTCAAATAAAAAAGTTCAAAAAATATTCTTGAAACCTAAATATTCAATAAAATTTCAGATAACATAAGTGAAATAAATAACTAAGAGGCTTACCATCTTTATAAGAGTATAAATACACCTCTAAATTTACAAGATAGTTTGTATGGTTTTGGTTTGATTTTTCAGTTTTTATTACAAGCAAAACCGAAACCAAATCGTAAAAATCGGTTTTTCAAAAACGATCAACTTGGTCATATGTAGTAAATTTGACAGCCCTACATGAAGCCTATAGATGTCATCACCACATACATATATGGGACATTAGAATGTGACATCTACATGAAAATCCTCAATCAACTTGGTCGTATGTGATAAAATTGATTAAATAATTAATTTGGGGTACAAGTTTATAAGAAGTATAGCTAATATGTTTTGCACATCTTAGTTATTTCTCAATATGCACTTCGAATATATGTGTTATGGATTAGTTTATCAATTTATGCCTAGAAGATGTTAGCACGTTTTATATGAAGACTATTTTTCTAAGCACACCTACAGTTGTCCAACCACTATGCATACACAAGGATTCTTACCGTTCTCATACATAGGACAAAGAATTACTTGGTCCAAAAGTATCATACTTAAGCGTGATCGATGTACCAGTGAATCTCGTAAATATCACGAGACATGGTAATCTATTTATTAGCACACATGCTAGAAAAATATAGTTCTAATCCATCACATTGCACTCTTTATCCATCACTAGGTTTTTGTCTCTTTGGCTTTTCTTATGAAAGTTTTTAAATGAGACAACGTAACCGACCTTAGTAATTGATATAGTAGAATCAATTATTATATAGGTCCTGAACTATCGATTTAACATCATGTTGAAGTATGTGTTAATTATATATGATGCATGATGCACTCTTTTCCTTAGCTATGATTTGGTTGTATGAGTTCAGAGAGAGTGTTGTTGCACAAAGGTCATGAGATCCTTACAAACAAAAGCATATTGATTTTTTAGACCTATAAATTAAATACCATCATTTTCTATATAATTTTCCACCAGAATTAACTCATATTCCCTAGTTAAAAAAATGGATTTTATAACAGTTAAAGTTTGTTGTAGCAAAATAAAAACTTCTAGAGACGATACGAGCATAAATGTCCTGAGGCAGCAATTAATACAACGAATTTCAATATTCTCAATACTACCCGCAATATCAAGAACCGAACATACCTGTTCAAGTTACCCCTAGTCAGTTCGTTTATCTATGAAAAGAAAAACACAACTCCCACTACGAAAATCAACAGTTTCATAACCCAACCTGCAATATATAAGAACACCAACTCCCAAATTATGATGATGAAGCGAATGAAGAAAATAAAGAAGCATAAGTTGAGGTTGAAGTTGAAGAACAAGAAGGTGATGAAGATGAAGAGAAACAACTCCTCGTCAAGAAATGGACAAATTAAATCTCACGCAACCTTGATGGTTTAGACAAATAAACAAGAAGTAGTTTTGTGTTAGGTTTGGGTTTGTATTTCCACCAACCTGATACATGGTAATCAATAAAAACACAAAGGATTTTAGGGGCGAGTTCTTGATTACTACAATCATCAACTTCGTGGAAGTAATCGAAGCACTTACCAACTCTATTCAAAATAGCAAACTTTATAATGAAAGATGAGTTGGTCCAACGGATTGTACGTCCAAGAGGTAATTTTGTGTTTGTATGTGTTTTAATGATGTAAAAAAATGTTTTAAGAATATGTAGGAATGCCTAGGAGCTAGCGGACGCTATGATCTGGATGCTATGCCTAGGAGCTAGTGGACGCTATGATCTGGATGCTATGAAAAAGGCATTTAAAGATTATCAAAGATGATATGGGGCTTATGGTTTTACCTGCTTAGATTCATGGGGAGTGGTTTGGGTGTATAACAAATGGGAAAGAGTCCCTTTGATGGTTGAATAGTTTTACAATCAATATGAGGCAAAAATAAAATAAGTATATTCCGGCAACTATTCACAAGTTCTAATGACGCATTTGGTAAAGGAAGACCATAGGGGAGGAGAGTAGGGATCAGGATTTGAAAACCTTTACCGAACCACACAATCACGTGCCTGGACCAATGTTGCATATAATCCTACAACAAAAACGAGCAAAACCGACGAGGATGACCTTGTGACTTTTGGATCATGATGTACTTATTTTACTTAAATTAAATTATATTTTTTGACTATGTTTTATTATAAGCGGATCAAAGGGGTGACATTGGATAACTTTTATACCGTTTAGAAATTATGTTATAATCTTCACTAAAGGCCTTTTTACAACATGGTTTTGATGTTGCTTATTAGAATCGTTTATTAGGTTATTGAAATTGCTTGTATGATTATTTATGAAATAAATATGACCACGTTGTAATATTTTGGTGCTCTTACAAAGATCAATGCTATTTACGCACATCATTTGTATTTATTTGTAAATCATTTATATCTTTGTTTTTATATATAACATGTCTTGTAAAAAAAAAAAATAATAAAGCATCAAATTTCAGTAGTCAGCATGTGAAGCTTCGGCGAAACAGAGATAAAGAAAGATTCATGGTTTACCTGGAGCTATGTTTCTTTTAAATTAAGTAAAATTCCTATCGAAAAGAATATATTGATTTCTCTTGTAAACATTTGAAATATGCTTGACACTTGTTAAACATTTATTTCGCTAACATTTAGAATATGTCTACAAGACGATCGAACTTATAATTAAAGCAATGATATTATAATTTCTACATTTATAGTTTTTATATTATTTTATATTGTATAATTATTTAAATTGTCAAAATTAATATGATAATGATATTTAATTTGATGTGATATTTGTCGCAAAATTTATGTGCTAATTAAAGTAGTATGGATTCTTAATTTGAAATAGTTTTTACTTAGAGCTCAAAATTGCAAAGAGAGATCGAAAAAGTGCGCCAAAATAAGGCTTTAGTGACAGTGCTACTATTAGCATTTTCTGAGTGTTGTTTATTCTTATAAGGGTTTAAGAGCAGTTATCCTCTGACTTTACAATGTGAAATTTATTTTTTTGATTATTACTTAGTGCAATATAGTTCATGTGGGTTAGAAATTTTATCACAATGTCCTTATATTTTTTATGTTTATTTAACCTAATCATGAGATTTTACGTCACGATTTGTATACAAGATATTGAAGAATCCATTCCTTCTATCTTTTGAACAATAATATTTCATTTTGAAATCCTCTAATTACTTAACTGAATTTGAATGTAAATGATATTCAAGAATGTTTGTACTAAAAATCCAACCGAATTCTCTTTTATAACATTCTTGTATATTTTCTTTCTTTTTAGAGCATAAAAAACGTTTTGAAATTAGCTAGATAAACCCAGCGGCAGGGTCTTTGTGTCTTGGTGTTCAAGGTTCAAATATCAAAAAAAAATCTCTTTGAAATTAGCTAGATAAACCCAGTGGAAGTGGTACTTCACCAAGGATCGGCCTTGAGCCAATATTTATGTTGGATCTTGTATGCCCAAGACGCATACAATATTGATGTGGTTAGTACGTTATGATCCAAGTCGTGTCATACCCAATAACAAGCTAAACAAACACCAATAAATATTTATTTGTTGATGAGATCATAACAATATATATTGACACCATTTTAGAAAATAGGTTTTTTAGAACTTTGCTTTTGTAAAAGAACAACATTATGTGGATAATTTGTTTATGAGAAATTATTTGTTTCATTATTTAAGTGTGAAATAATAACAACTAATAGAGTGTTAATGTTATAAAATTAAAAGAGGTTTTAATTTTATAATCTTATGGGTTTAAGAGTGTTAAACTTTATAAAATAAAATGGGAGGGAACCCATTTTATTTTGGGGATTTTCGGCCGCCCAAGTTGTCTTAGATTTCTTTTAGTCTTGGTTTAATACAAGACTTTAAGCTTGCTTGCACTCTTCCCCTAATACACTCTTTCTCTCTCACACATGCAAAGGGTCTTCTCTCCTTCTTCTCTCTAAAAAATTTTGAATTCTTGGCTGATCTTCAAGCTCTTTTTGGCTAAACTTGAAGCTCTTTTTGGCTGAACTTGAAGCTCTTTTTGGCTGAACTTGAAGCTCATTTTGGCTGATTTTCAGGTTTAACAAGAGGGATAAGAGACTTGGTGTTATACTACCTAGAAAGTAGGTGTTTGGAAGAGCTTGTGGGTATACAAGCTTGAGGCTTTCTTCCTTGAGGGCTGAACATACAAGAACATCATCATCTTCATCTCATCCTTACTACAACATCTTGTTCTTGAAAGGTACTTCAAGAACACCCTATGGTTGCATTTTTCGTTTTAGATAGCATGCCATTTCACATATATAAATGATCCTTATTCTTGGGTATTGTTTTTAGTTTAAAATGGTTCATATTTTCAGATTGTTAACATCATGTTTAAACCCTAATATCCGTTGCGTTTTTGAAGTTTAAATGGTTAAACTTGCTTCGATAAACATGTTACAAAACCCTACAATGGCATCTAGAGCCTGTTATGTGGAATGCATGCTTCAAAATTTCTTGAAAAGTTAGTTTTCACGGACCTTTTCAACCCATTAGGGGTTTTTTGTTATGGGTGAATGAATCCCTTATGTTTCAAGGTTTAATCATACATGCTTTAGTATAAACCTTGAATGATTAACATCAAATGGTTGATTATATTTATGTTGGATCTTGTATGCCCAAGACACATACAAGATTGATGTGGTTAGTACGTTATGATCCAAGTCGTGTCATACCCAATAACAAGCTAAACAAACATCAATAAATATTTATTTGTTGATGAGATCATAACAATATATATTGACACCATTTTAGAAGATGTAGGTTTTTTAGAACTTTGCTTTTGTAAAAGAACAACATTATGTGGATAATTTGTTTATGAGAAATTATTTGTTTCATTATTTTAGTGTGTTAAATAATAACAACTAATAGAGTTTTAATGTTATAAAATTAAAAGAGGTTTTAATTTTATAATCTTATGGGTTTAAGAGTGTTAAACTTTATAAAATAAAATGGGAGGGAACCCATTTTATTTTGGGGATTTTCGGCCGCCCAAGTTGTCTTCGATTTCTTTTAGTCTTGGTTTAATACAAGACTTTAAGCTTGCTTGCCCTCTTCCCCTAATACACTCTTTCTCTCTCACACATGCAAAGGGTCTTCTCTCCTTCTTCTCTCTAAAAAATTTTGAATTCTTGGCTGATCTTCAAGCTCTTTTTGGCTAAACATGAAGCTCTTTTTGGCTGAACTTGAAGCTCTTTTTGGCTGAACTTGAAGCTCTTTTTGGCTAAACTTGAAGCTCATTTTGGCTGATTTTCAGGTTTAACAAGAGGGATAAGAGACTTGGTGTTATACTATCTAGCAAGTAGGTGTTTGGAAGAGCTTGTGGGTATACAAGCTTGAGGCTTTCTTCCTTGAGGGCTGAACATACAAGAACATCATCATCTTCATCTCATCCTTACTACAACATCTTGTTCTTGAAAGGTAGTTCAAGAACACCCTATGGTTGCATTTTTCGTTTTAGATAGCATGCCATTTCACATATATAAATGATCCTTATTCTTGGGTATTGTTTTTGGTTTAAAATGGTTCATATTTTCAGATTGTTAACAACATGTTTAAACCCTAATATCCGCTGCGTTTTTGAAGTTTAAATGGTTAAACTTGCTTCGATAAACATGTTACAAAACCCTACAATGGCATCTAGAGCCGGTTATGTGGAATGCATGCTTCAAAATTTCTTGAAAAGTTAGTTTTCACGGACCTTTTCAACCCATTAGGGGCTTTTTTTGTTATGGGTGAATGAATCCCTTATGTTTCAAGGTTTAATCATACATGCTTTAGTATAAATCTTGAATGATTAACATCAAATGGTTGATTATATTGTATGGACAAAACCCTAAAATTTTTGTTTATGTTGGCCGAAAATTTAGGGCTGAAATAAGGGTTCATTGTTCTTCTTGAATGTTGTATATGATACAAATTTTTGGTGCATAACATAGCCTTGACCTTATGATGTTTTGGTTTTGGTTGATTGTGATTTTGTCATGTTGTTTTGTCTTGAAAGGGTTGTAATATTTGTGTTTATATTTTGGGTTGTAATTTATTTATTTATTTGGTTATGTAATAAATAGATTAGGTGCATTTCTCTTATTAGAAAAATTATATTAGGATATAATTTATGTAAAAGAAAATGCACAAGATGAAGACCCAAAGATGGACATAAAAGGCATGGGCACTTGATGTTTTGGATGTGGATTCAAGTGGGAGTTCATGGACACATATGATGTGTCATTATTAACCCTTAGGAAAGACCTTATGACAACACTTGTGATGGCAAACAAGTGTAGTCAACTTAATGGCTATGGTTATGCACTTATGTTTGTATGATTATGCTTGTTTGGTTGTTTGTTGTATGGTTGTTGTTTGATATTTGGATATGCATAACAAACTCATTAACAAACCTAACAACTGAAAATTGATGGTTCTTTATCATTAAGTGATTAATAAAAGGTTATTAAAGGGATTAATGATACTAATAAAAGAGGTTTTATTAAAAATGAACCATAGGGTATCTTGTATTTGAAAGCATGCAAATATAAGGTACATAGAGTTTTCCAAACTAGTATTATGAAAACTTAAAATTTCTTTTATAAACAAGTTAACACCATCCTTTTGCACAACACTTGAGTCACTTGGAAACTCTTAATGGGATAAAGGTCACCTAATCATTTTGAGGGAACTTGTGATTTAAGGTGGGGATACCATATTTTTGGGATAAAGATCACCTAACCACTTATGTTAGAAAACTAACATGTGTGTAAGTAGGGTAACTTGATTTGCAAACCATGTTTAATGGATCACCTACAATATGGTTTACAAAGGTGTTGATGGGATAAACGTGCCGACCACACTTATGAAGTTTAAGTCGATCCCATACCCTAGAAGTTGCAAAGGGTTGCAATTGTCAAAACATTAACTACCTTGTTAATTTAAATAATAGGATAAAGGTCACCTAATCACTATTTAAATGTAACGTTAGATTCTAGATTTTAAAATTATGTAAGACACTTATAAGGGTTTTAATTATTAAAATATGAATGATATCAAAAAAATACTAAAATTTAACTTTGTTAAAATTTTATAGATGGCCACCAACAATAATGAAAATAATGAAATCCCGTCCGCTCACTCACTATCACTGAGGACCATTCTCCAAAAGGAGCGTCTAAGCCATAATAACTTTATAGATTGGTTTACTTGAGAATCGTTCTCAAGCAAGAGAAACGATCGTATATTTTAGACAATCTGATTCCTGATCAACCTAATGAGGAGTATGAGGAGGCCTTTATGAATTAGGTGAAATACACTGAGGACTCGGTCCAAGTGTCTTCCCTCATGTTGGCAAGTATGACTCCGGATCTCCAAAAGGAGTATGAACATGGAGCATACGACATGATTACCCAGTTGAAGAAAACGTTCCAACAACAAGCAAGGGTAGAGCGCTTCGAAACGGTTCGAGCACTCCATGCATGTCGTATGGATGACACCCAATCTGTTTCATCTTATGTACTTAAGATGAAAAGCCACATTGACCGCCTCGAAAGACTAAATTTCCCATCTCGAAAGAGGTGGCTACGGATTTGATCCTTAACTCTTTGTCAAAGAGGTTTGACAACTCTGTCATGAATTATAACATGAACGGGTGGGACAAGAACATAAGTGAGCTTCACTCTATGCTCAAAACTACCAAGGCGGCCATGGGTAAAAAGGTTTTACCCGTTCTCACCATCAATGAAGGTGGGAGCAAGAAGAGGCCTCACCCCGCACCCAAGGCAAATGTTGCCAAGGGAAAAATGTACGTTAGGGGAAAGGCGAAGGGAGTGGTAAGAGCGCTACCACCAAAACAAGCGGAGAAGAAGCAAAAGGTTGCTTCAAATGACCCATGCTTCAAGTGTGGGGAGATTGGACATTGGGCAAGGAATTGTCCAGTCCATCTCAAAGAGTTGCAAGCTAAGAGGCATGCCGGGCAAACGTCAGGTACAATTTACATGAGTCATATTGATCTAAATTTAATATCCTCTAACACATGGGTATTGGATACCGGATGTGGAACTCATATTTGTAATTTATTGCAGGGGTTCAAAAGAA
>BJCO01715132.1:0-11515 GCA_018326465.1 Flaveria floridana | reverse complement strand
TTTTCTCTCGATCAATGAGGGAGGCAATAGGAAAAGGTCATTCCCCGATCCCAAGGCAAATGTTGCCAAATGAAAGGAGCACTCAAAGGCAAAGGGAAAGGGAAGGTTAAAGCGGAACCTCTAAACCTAAGCTTTGAAAGGGAATTAACCAACCTATCTCAAAGAGTCAAGAAATAAGAGGGATGCTGGGCATACCCCAAGCACAACTTTCATGATCCATATTGACTTAAATGTTATTTCTTCAAACACATGGGTATTGGATACCGGGTGTGGAACTCACATTTGCAATCTGTTGCAAGGGTTCAAAAGAAATAAACACTTTAAGAAAGGAGACTATGTTTTGAAACTTTCAATTGGTTTGGAAGTTGTTCTTCAAAACATTTTATATGCTCCTAGTTTGACTAGGAACATAATTTTAGTTTCCCTTTTAAAACAATATGGTTATGATTTAAAGTTTTGTAAATGATGATATTTAAGTTTATATGGATGATGTATATTATTTCAAGGCTATGCCTTCTAATGGTATTTATGAATTGGTTCATGATGATTCATCCTATAATAACACATTATACCAATCATGCGCCAAGAAACTTAAAATGGGTTTAAGTGATTCTTATCTTTAGCATTGTCATCTTGGTTACATAAACAAGAATCGGATTCAAACACTTCAAAAGAATGGTCTTTTGAAAGCAAATGAATATTGTTTTTTTGATAAGTGTGAATCTTGTTCACAAGGTAAGATGACCAAGTCGCCCTTTAGTGGTTATTCATTCTAATGGACATACTTATGGACCATACGCACGAATGAACCATACTTATGGACCCATCGCACGACTGAACCAGCAGACTGGATCAGTCGCGTGACTGAGACATAAGATTGATTCAGTCGCATGAGTGAACCTTCAGTCGTGCGTATGAGTCAGAAGCATGAATCAGTCGCACGACTGAACCATGCTAATGGTTTAGTTGTATGAATGGACACTGAAAACCAATAAATACCACATAATTCGTGTAAAAACACAACATATCGAATACTTTCATACCCTAGCCGTCCAGTGCGTCCTAAGTCGCCCATCCAAGTTCATAGTTCGTTCCTGATCGATTCCAACTCGTTCTTAACGTTTATTTCATTGTTAGATCGATCAGGTTGTTAGTTCTCACTGATTGGATCACCAATCAAATAGAATTTTGTGCTATTTTATCTGGTCTCACATAGAATCCGTTAGTACTCCGTACTAAAACAGTCCTAACAAGTAGTACTACTGGGTTTGACAAACCCCGCCCGGGCTAGTCGTGCTAGCTTGATTGGAGGTCAAACGGGTGCGCAATTGACCTGACATTTGCCAATGTCTATGTTAGACGTGGCGGGAAGGTAAACAACTTACAAATAGTCAGCTTCGTTTTGAAACACCAAGTAACTTGATTATAGGCTAGCCACCTATCGATATGCTTTAATTACTTTACCATACGAACATTTTCAAACATATTATCTGTTGTTAAACATGTGAACTCACCAACTTTATGTTGACACACTTTAGCATGTTTTCTCAGGTCGCAGGAACGCTTAAGCTTAGGTATCACAGCTAAGGATTCACTTAGGACATGCATCACAAACTTATTTCTTTTCTATTGAATGTTTTTATTTGGGCGTTGTACTTTGCGCAACTTTTAGCATTGGGTTTAAATTTTACTTATACGCTTCCAAAATAGTTATTATTTTAACTATGTTATACTCTGATTAAAGTTCAAACATTTATTTAAATTCATATAGTGTCTTTTGATATGACCTTGTCTGATATCTTGGTTTGTCACACGCTTCACGGTAAAACTCCGTAGGTGGAATTTGAGGGTATGACATGGGGTGATATTGGACAGAAAGAGTTGGGAAGCCTTGAAGTGATTGAGGCTACAGTTGAAAAGCTAGAAAGGTTCAAGGCCTTCATGAAGGCAGCAAAGGATAGACAAATGTCGTACGCCGATAAGAGGCGTAGACCGATCGAATTCTAGGTGGGTGACCGAGTTATGTTAAAGGTCTCACTTTGGAAGGAAATTTTTCGGTTCAGGAAACGAGGCAAGTTAAGCCCGAGGTATATAGGACCTTTCGGAATCATCGCACGAGTAGAGGAGTTGGCCTCTAGGTTAGAATTGCCCGATGAGTTACGTGGAATTCATCGCACATTCCACATATCTCATCTGAGAAAGTTCTTAGGTGATGAAGATATGATTGTACCACTAGACGATATCGAAGTGGAGGAATGGCTCAATTACATAGAGCAACCAGTGGCGATCATTGATAAAGAAGAAAAGAGATTGAGGAAAAAAGTAGTTCCACTAGTGCGAGTGAAGTGGAAGCATAGGAAAGGTTCGGAGTCTACGTGGGAGACTGAAGAAGAGACGAGACAGCATTACCCACGGTTATTTAAGGAATCATGAGTTTCGGGGATGAAACTTCTTTAAGGGGGGTGGACTTGTAACACCTGGCAAATTTTGTCAAATAAAAGGAAGGAACAGTAATGAGAAAAGAAAAGAAAAGTATTTTTGTAAGAAAAGAAAGGAAGCCAAAGTGGAGGGGCTAAGTGTAAATAGGACAAAATAATATTATTATTTTGTTTAAAAGGTGGCATGGCCGCCCATAACTACCCTGCTACACCCACTGCTCGATATTTTAGAGAGAGAAAGTAGAAAAACTTCGATTCTAGAGAGAGACACAACTGAATTCATATAAGGTAAGCAAATTTAGTGTAGTTGAGTTAGTTTTTATGGATTTTTGGCCATAAAACCGGCTTTTACATGTTCTCATGTGTATGTATGTGTTCGAGTATGTGTTTTGGACGTGTTTAGGTGTTAGAAACATCTAAAAGTTCGAGTTCAAAAAGGTTAAGCTTGGAAGCAGCTAAGGTGAGTCTCTAGACCCCATGTTTTACTTCTTTTACAACTTTTTCAGGGCTGAAAGTGCATGTAAACATTTTTGTAAAAGTTTATGTTCATACATATTGATGTACCTAGTTTATGTTCTGAAATGTAAAAGTTTTTCATGTGTTACATATATGTAATCGATGTAATGATTAAATGAATGATATATGAAGTGCATTGTGATGTTAATTTATGTTTAATTATGTCATGATATCATTATATTGAATGTGTAGCACGTGTATGAAATAACTATATAGGTTTGATGTTGTTCAACATGGTTCTAAGTCAATAAGAACTTAGAAGTATGTTTAACTTATCCATGTGATTGTTCATGTGAATGGACCATGCTACTGGACCACACGCATGAACATATCATGCTTATGGACCAGTCGCACGACTGAACCAGAAGACTGGATCAGTCGCCCGACTGAGACATAAGGTTGATTGTCGCATGACTGATCCTTCAGTCGTGCGCATGAGTCAATCGCATGATTCAGTATGCGATTCAGTCGCACGACTGAACCATGCTAATGGTTCAGTCGTACGATTGAAGACAGGAAACCTATAAATAACACTTAATTCGTGGAAAAACATAACACTTCGAATACATACGTACCCTAGCCGTCCAGAGCGTACCAAAACGTCAATCAAACTTCATTGTTCGTTTCTGATCAATTCTTGTTCGTTCTTATTGTTAGTTTCATCATTGGATTGATCAGGTTATTCGTTCTCACTGATTGGATCGCCAATCAAATAGGATTCCACACTATTTGATTCGGTATCACGCATAATATGTTAGTACTCCATACGAAATAGGTCCTAACAATTTATGTATGACCGTATGTTTGAAATGTATGTATGTTAATATGTTGTGGTTGTACATACTAGAATAAGGTCCAAGATGGTAGTGTATGATTTAAAATATGCTAAGAAAATGTTTGCGACTAAAAAACATGTTAGGAACACATAAGATGGTGTTCATGCGCCCAAACAGGGCCCATGCGCCCACTATTTTTCCTTAGAAAAGTTTTAGGTAAGGTGATTCGCCTAAACAGTAAGCCATGCACCTAGATTTACCTTAGAAAATTCTAAGTTAAGATTGATGCGCCTGAACAGTGCTTTGTGCGCCTAAGTTTTTGGCTGAAACGCCTAAGTATATGGTGATGCGCCTAAATAGTGCCATGCGCCTAAGTAAGAAATGGTTATTATAGGCTCACGCGCCTGCATAGTGTAGAAATACCCAAACAGGGCTAATGCGCCCAAATATTTCCCATGCGCCCAACACTTAGAAATTTTTCTGAAATTTTGAGGAAAAATAGAATTTTGGGGTTTGACCCTAGTTTGACTTATAGGCTGTTTTGGACTACTCTAAGCATGATTATGTGAGGGTTAGGCATAGAATAATTATGATGTGATGATGAATCTGTTGTTTGTATAGGTGCATGAGATGTTATCTTTTATTAGTTTTCAAAACGTATGTATATTATAATATAATATACGTTACGTATTATGTTATTACTTTACGTAGTATGATGAATGTGTGAATGAACATAAAGTATAACGTAATGAAGTGAAAGATAACAAAGATGAAAAGTGAAGCGTAATTAAAAAAATCAAAGGAGGATCACAACTCTTTGTGAGTTAACCCGTGGAGTTCCGACGAAAATGGTGATCTGGTAGATGCCACTATGTACCGAGGGATGATCGGATCTCTTATGTACCTCACAGCTTCTCTTCCTGATATTATGTACGCCAAGTGTCTCTGTTCCATATATCAGGCTAAACCAAAAGTAAATCATCTCATCGGGGTTAAAAGGATATTTCGTTATCTGAAGGGTACTCCAACACTCGGGATGTGGTATACTCATGATGATGATTTTGAGCTTACAGCGTATAGTGACTCGGACTACGGTGATTCCAAGATGAATTACAAGTCAACATCAGCGGGTTATCAGTTCTGTGGATGACGGTTAGTCACCTGGCAGTGTAAGAAGCAGACGTATGTTGCTCTGTCAACATGTGAAGTTGAATACGTTGCTGCTGCAAGTTGCTGCTCACAAATCATTTGGATTCCACAAAAAATGCGCGACTACAGTTTGCAATTTTCTAACACCCCTATCTTTGTTGATAATTGTGCTGCAATTGCTGTAACTAAAAATCTGGTCCAACACCCTAAGACTAAACACATCGGTATTAAATATCACTTTATACGTGACTCTTTTGAAAAGCAATTAATCGATGTTGTTAAAATTAATACGGATTTTTAATGCGCCGACCTCTACACAAAAGCATGTGATAAACCTTGGTTTTTATATTTATTAGAGGTAAATGGCGTGAAAAAGAAAAGTGATGTGTTTCCAGACGAATCAAGTTCATAGTTTGTTTTTCTGTTTATATAAACTTTCTTTATTTTAATTATTTCTGTCCTAAAAATCCAAAAGCACAAAAAGATTTTTCGTTTTAGAATTTTAGGGAAAGATTAGTTTAGTTTCAGTATTTATTTACTTAAAAAAAAAGGAGGCGGGCAGGTAGGCTGAAAGCAAATGAAATCTGTGAGAGTGATTCAGAACTATGGAAAATGATAGTACACAGGGAACAAATTGTTTGGGACTTAAAAAGGACTGAAAAGATCAAAAGGCTACAATTAAAATTTCAAGTCTACGATGTTTAAGCCAAATAAAGGAAAAATGATAGTACATTAGTCTGTTACTGGGGTTACATAGTGAAAGTAGACCTAGGGGTTGCTAGTACATTGTACGATGTGTCGGTAGATTCAACACAATAGACAAGTAGACTTCTTTGGTGAAACAATCTAAACCAAACTGTTTAACAAGCTGTGGGATTCCGTGTTATTACTGGTTAACACAATCAACTAGATTCCAATAAGGGGTGACGAGCAAAATAAATGCCACAAATGTGTGCGGACAACCATAAAATGAGCAAAGCACATGAAAAAATTGAAAAATGCAATCAAACAAATAAGAAAAGGTGCTCTTACAAGAAGATAGGTCGTGTGCCTCTCTGTTGTGTGATGGAACTGACCTGAGGATAAGCACAACCTAAATATTCTAGAATTCATTGTTGTTTGCGCCGCTCTGCTGTGCGATGGCACTGACCTGAGGCTCAGCATCTCTTTGAAAGCTCTTAAAATAGTTTCTTCTTGTCTTAAAACCCGTAGACCGCTCAAAAATCTCCTGAGAAATGTTGATTAACATATAAGTGTGGGATCCTCAAACGCTTGTTGAAATAATAAAATCTAATCACCAGTGTGAGTTAAAAGTCTGTGTATGGATTTAAGTGGACAACAATACTGATAATCGTCGTGGCTACAACTCTGACAGTCGAAATCATTGTCTGCTTCTCACAGCTCTAGTATGATTTCCTTTAAGTGCTTATGACTCGATGAGTAACAAGTATCATTACTTTAAACATATATCAAGGAGTCCCAAATGATTATGATACACCTGTATGATTCCATATGAATCTCTCCAGAGATGATAAAACCAAATTTAAGCTATTCTACTCAGGGGGAGAAATCGGTTAAATGAGATTTAAAAGCTTTCAACCCACCTCAAACAAAAACTCAAAAATATGTTTTGTTTTGTTTAATTTCAAGTTTCTTTTATGTTTTAGTTATCTTTTTACGTCAATGTCGGACTATGTAACAAAGTGAACTCTGTAAATCACACCTTAAGAGGGTCATGTCTGAGGTGACCAAACTGTTTTAAATTGAAAGGATCATATCTAAGATGATCAAGGTTTGAAAATTAAAAGGGTCACGTCTGAGGTGACCAAACGGTTTTAATTAAAAGGATCACGTCTGAGGTGATCAAACGGTTTCTCGTTCAAAGGATCATGTCTGAGATGAACGGTGCTCATAATGTTATATCAATCAAAAGTTAAAACTGAAGGTTTGAAAAATATGAAGTCAACTCATGAGTATGAATCAATTGCGTGATTGGATAATAAGTATGAACCAATCATACGATTGAATCATAAGAATGAGTCAATCATACGATTGGACCATGAGATTGAGCCAGTCGTACGATTGGACCATGAATATGAGACAATCATGCGATTGGACCACAAGACTGAGCCAGTCACATGACTGGAAAGAGGAGACTGAGCCAGTCGTACGACTCACGAGAGGAGTATTGTGACACCCCAAAATTTTAGGTTAACACCATTTCGACTTTTGTTGTTAACATTGCTTGCATCATTATCACCCAAAACATTTACAAGCATCGCCACCGTCATCATTAAAACATATTATGTTATATAATACTAACATACCGAATGACCCCATTTTTAGGATACCAAAATAGTGTTTATAGAGGATTCGAATAAACAGGATCACTTAAGGAATCCTCTTAATTAATATAACTCGCCCATTTACGTCGTTGTCAACCGAAACAAATTCGGGAACTCGGGGACTAAGTGCGAGGGCTAAAGGTGACAAATTGCTAAACTAGGGCTGGGTATGTAAACCCCTTACCAGACCTAGCTTTCATTCTACACCCTTTTTCTTCTACGCTCTTCCTCTTCTTCTCTATTTCTTCATCCTAGCACCAAAATCACCTCGTCTGAGCTTTTTTTTCATCGGTTAGACCACGCAACAGCTGAGTAATCACGTTTCCAGCATGTAGGCGACCTTGGTCGTCCATTTTATTGCTCATTCACTTCTGCGAAATTGGGGTTTCGGGTGTTTAGGTTCAACCCAAATACATGTGGTCGTGTGGGTGCGTGTGATGTCCATCTACCTGTGCATTTTACTTAGACATGTTAGGAAAGTGTTTCTGGAAGTCTTGAATGTGTCAAACCTGTGCACGGAATAGCCGAAGGCTGTTCAGCCCCTCCAGCAGTCGCGATCTACTGCAGTTCGTGACTGGGTCAGTCATGCGACTGAGTCGCGCGTTTGGGCGTGTCCTGCGACTGAGTTCATGCGTCTGAGTCTATCGTGCGACTGAGTGGTGCGACTGGGGTGAGTAGTGCGACTGAGTCCATGCGCATGTGCATGTTGTGCGATTGAATGCATGCGAGTGAGTATTGCATGCGATTGAGTCAATGCAGATGAATGTGTGTGACTGTGTGTATCGCACGACTGAAGTTCCAATCGCACGGATGAAAGTTCAATCGTACGAATGAAGCTGATTCGTATGAATGAAGGTTAAATCGTGCAAATGGCTGTTGAGTCGTGCGAATGGGTGTTGTATGGTAAGACTGAATGCTGAGTCGCACGAATGAGGGTTCAATCGTACGAGTGAAGCTGATTCGTACGATTGAAGGCCCATTCGTGCGGATGGAGTGTCCAGTCGAGCATCTAGTCTTGTTATGCGATTGGAGTCGTTGTGGGTGAGTTCTTCTTGTGCGCAGTGTGCCTATCAGGTGATGATAAGGTAATATCAATAAAGTGTCATTTATTGACCACAAAAATTAAAGTCAACGCTATCAACAGGCACATACTATCAATAAAGTGTCATTTAGTGACCACAAAGATTAAAGTCAACGCTATCAACAAGAACATACTATCAATAAAGTGTCATTTATTGACCATAAAGATTAAAGTCAATGCTATCAACAGGCACATACTATCAATAAAGTGTCATTTATTGACCACAAAGATTAAAGTCAACGTTATCAACAGGCACATACTATTTCCAATTAAAATAACCTAACCTTTTATAAATAACGACAATCCATTTGGGACTACTCTTAATACTGGATTCCACATAAGGTCTGAAATGTGTATGCTTGCTTATGTGTGTCAACCATGACCGAACCACTGCGACCCGTCCCGACTAAACATTGTTATTAACACTAGACATAACATTAATGCATAACATAACTGTCAATAGGTGTTTGACTGTTCATTGTAAACAACATTTGGGAGGCTTCCATCCTACATACGTACTACATCATCTATGAGTATTAACGACCCCTATTTTACTTTCTTTTCTTTTTGGGGGAGAAAACATGAAAACATTTTTCAAAATGGTTTTAGTATTATTGATATCGCCTGTTACATTAGTGCAAACATACATAACAGTCCTGACATTCTCGAATCGTTAGAAACATGTAGCGAGGAAATTCTTAGTAGTACTACTGGGTATGACAAACCCCGCCCGGGCTAGTCGTGCTAGCTTCATTGGAGGTCAAACGGGTGCATTATTGGCCTAACATTTGTTACTGTCTGGTGAGACGTGACGGGGAAACAACAAACATATAGGACATGCAAACAGTCAGCTTCGGTTCGAAACGGTAAGTAACTTGACTATAGGCTCCCTACCTATCGATATGCTTTAATTACTTTGCCATTTGAACAGTTACAAACATTTTATCTGTGATTAAAACATGTGAACTCACCAACTTTATATTGACACACTTTAGCATGTTTTCTCAGGTCACAGGAATGCATAAGCATGATGCACGCTTGAGGAACGCACTCAGGACATGCATTCATCAATCATATTTTCTGCATTAAACATTTTGTTTAGATTTGGCACTTGTAACTTTCTTGTAATGTATTTACATTTTATGTGTACGCTTCCGCACTAATGTTTATTTCGTTTATATTCCTCTGGATGAAGCCAAATATTTATTTTTAAATTCATATACTCATGTTTGATATGACTGTGTCTGAGATCCTGGTATGTCATACGCCTAACGGTAAAACCCCGTTTGTGTAAATTGAAGGTGTGACAGATTGGTATCACAGCCACAGGTTATAGAGAACTAGGATTGCATTTGCATCTAGACTATAGCCTTAGACACAACACTAGTATTGCACATACACTTTTATACGACTGCAACTGTTGAACGAACATCCTCCTGGCATACCAACATTACATTACTCAACGGTCATAACATTATCTGTGCTGTCCATGTCACTTGTATCATCCTCCAGTAACAGAGGGGCGGAGAGACCCGCTCGCTCACTTCCAACAACTACACTTGCTTCTTCACTCCTGGAGTTGAAGTAACGACAAATTGAACCTAACATTACCCCTCTGGAACACGGAAACCTTTCTCACACGCACAACTAGCTCAACGATGACAAACAAAGAGAACAACACCTTACTCTTTCAACTCATTCACCTTTGCTCCATATTCCAACATATCTTATCTCCTTCACTAATCCGAACAATAAATGTGAGATGCTTAGAGCTTCAAAGGGAGATATTTTAACTCGGATCGCCAGATTATTTTCCAAACAACACATAGATATAATTTGAATTATGATTGTTCGATTTAAATACGTTGTATTTCCTACAATTTATTTTTATCAATAACTATTATTCGGTTAATGACTATTGTGTATTGGGAATTGAAGAACAATGTCTGGAAGAAGAGCTGGACGCCCGTGTGGACGCGGAAACATCAACCTGACTCAAGCTGAGTTGGATGCCATTATCAATGAGCATGTTGCTGATGCGCCCGCAGCCTATGAACAGACCCGCAACCAGCACCAGAACAACCAGAACCTGAATCAAGGAGGTCCAACAGCCTGTACACTCAAGATGTTTATGGATTGTAAGCCTCACTCCTTCAGTGGTTCTTAAGGTGCTGTCACCTTACTACGCTGGCTGGAGAAACTCGAGTCGGTTTTCGCCATGTGCAATTGTCCTGTGGGAAGTCGTGTCATGTACGCCTCCGTCACACTAGAAGGACTAGCTCTAACGTGGTGGAACTCACAAGTCCAGACTCTAGGACTTGAGGCTGCTAATGGTTTACCATGGGATGATTTCAAGATTCTGATGAAAGAAGAATATTGCCCCAGAAACGAGGTCCAAAATCTAGAAGCAAAGTTTTGGAATCTCAAAATGACTGGCTCTCAAAATGACTGGCTCTGAAATTGAGGAATACACGACTCGTTCACATGAGTTGGCTGCTCTATGTCCTCAGATGGTGACCCCGGTCTACAAATGGATTGAGAAGTACATTGATGGTCTAGCTCCTCAAATCCAAGCTAGTGTTATGGCTGCTGATCCTGTCACTATTCAGTAGGCTATCCAACTGGCTCATAAGCTCACTAATCAGGCAGTGGCACAGGGTATTCTACCTTAACGTGGCGCCACCTCTGGACCATCCGAACATAAAAGAAAATGGGATGGTAACAACAGTAAGTCTTCAAGCTCCAATAACACCCAGCAACAACCGATCAGAAAGTTTGATTCATCAAGAAACTTCACCAACAACAATTAGAACAGCAACAACAAAAACAATGGCCAGGGATCGAGCAACTATGCGGACAAGTATCCGAAGTGTAACCGGTGCAACTTTCACCACCATGGCCAGTGTGACCGCATCCGTTGCCAAAGGTGTGGAAAGATGGGTCATGCTGCTAAAGACTGCAGGGGTGAACTGATGACTCAGCAACAACCTCAACAACAACGCAAGGGTAGAGCGACTAGAGGCTGTTATGAGTGTGGTAAGGAGGGCCACTACAGGAAGGATTGCCCACAGCTGAAGGGTGGAAACAAGGGCAATAATGAAGGCAATGCTAAGGGTCGTGCTTTTGTGATTGGTTCTGGAGAGGCAAGGAATGATCAGAATATGGTTACTGGTACGTTTCCCCTGAATGGTTGTTTTGCTTCTATACTGT
>BJCO01714549.1:0-10433 GCA_018326465.1 Flaveria floridana | reverse complement strand
AGAAAGCACAAGTTATCACTGCTACCTCCTGAACTACTATCAACACCAACAAAAGCATGTTCAGAATTGGTAGAGAAATCATTATGCTCATCATAGCACTCTCTGATGCAGCATATTCTGACTCTTGACCTATCAAGGTAGCATTGCCTGATACAAAGTCATCAGTGAGCTTACCAGAGGTGGACAACTTTCTTTTCTGCTCTATGTCTCTCTCAAATGTAAGCAGTTTCCTATGAAGTTGGGTGAGAGATAGAGTATCCAGATTTGCACTGGAGCGTAGGACAATGGTGTAAGTGTCCCATCTCTCAGGCAGGGATCTGAGGAAACGGTTGTTCATCTGGCTATTGGAATACTCTTGTTTAACCATTTTCAGCTCAGAAATAAGACAAGAGAATCACTCAAACTGTTGAGTCAGTGTCTCACCCTTTCTATGAGAGAATGTCTCATATTGTTAGGCGAGGATTTCCCTAGTATTTGTTAAGACCTCATCGGTTCCTCCGAATTGTTCCTTCAGAGCAACCTAGAGATCATGAGCAGTTTCATGACGCATAAGCCCAGAATAGATTTCATTAGGTAGTGCTATGGCCAGAATTCCATGGGCTTTAGTATCAATCTCGAACAGCTTCAGATCTTCATCTAAATATTGATCGGGTTTCTTCGGAACCCTCTCATTTGATTCAGGAACGCTCACCATAGGCTTGTATGGTCCATGTACCACTGACTTCCAACAACCAGCACTGCTGATAGACAAGTGATGGAGCATACGACGTTGCCATATGTTATACTCACTCCTCACAAGCATCGGAGGCTTTGTTGAGGAGCCAGTATTGTGAGGATCATTAGTTGGTGTTGCCATCTCAGAATTCAAGCAAATTCAAGGTAAACAAAACAAATCTAGATCAAAACCACGAGAACCTCAAGTTTAATGGCCAGAAGCAGCAGAAACTCAATCTCTGTAACCGATTCTTGCAAATTTGCTATTTCGATCAAACGTAGATAGCAAAAGAGCAGTTTCAATGATCAATTATTAAATCGATCAATGATTAACTAGCTCTGATACCATTTGATAGGATCTCAGCCTCTAGTTTGATCAATTAGGTTGTATTCACAGCAGATTTAGCACAAAAATTAGAACAAACAAGCAAGAACACACGAATTTTGCATGTAACAGTAAGTTATAGAGAGAGAGAGAGAATTCTTCAAAAAGGTGTTTTCTATTGAATCACACGCTTCGGCAAGGATTACAATTAGGTCATCTTCCTTTTATAGGAAGAATGATGTCAGCTGATGTCACTTGATAGTGACATCAAACCGTTATTCAACAAACTACTGATAACAAACTAAACTACTGAAGATGTCAAACAACTGACATATTCTTACAAAATGTTGTGTTAAACTATTACAAGAACTGAAAAGAAACTACTAAAAATCTACAACGACTGAAGAACAAACTCTTTAGTCGTTTTACAAACTACTGAAATAGAAACTACAACTACTGATAAGAAAAAGCTGAAAGGTAAACCATCACAACAACTGAAGAATACTTCTTCAGCTGTTGTGACAAAATCTGAAGCTTCAGTACTTGTTCTTCAGACTTTAACTTCAGATGTTTCATCAGCTGATGACTTCAGTAGTTGTCATCAGCTGATGTCTTCAGTCTTTGTCTTCAGTCTTTGTGCTTCAGCTGTTGATCTTCAGACTTTGTACTTCAGCTGTTGATATTCAGTACTTGAGTCTTTAGTACTTGAGTCTTTAGTACTTGAGTCTTCAGTACTTGAGACTTCAGTACTTGAGTCTTCAGTAGTTGAAGTCTTCAGCTGTTGTTCTTCAGTCTTTGATCTTCAGCTGTTGAAGTCTTCAGTCTTTGTCAAACGGCTGATGAGGCTTTCAGCAGTTGTTGTGATGTCTTGTGGGACTTAGAGGTTTTTCTGATCTGGCTCATGGGTTCTTTTGTCCAACACAATAAGAAGGTGAAGATGGATGATCGTAAGGTGTCATCAAGCCTAGGACAGAGAAAGTGCGGTAAATGTGGAAGGGAGCATACAGGTGAGTGTAGGCTGGGGCTGAATGTATGCTTCAGGTGTGGCAAGCCTAGCCATATCGCTAGAGACTGTAGGGTGCTAAAGTGTTATAACTGTGGCGAGGAGGGCCACGCGAGCAAGGACTGCAAGAAGCCGAGGGCGGAAAGCTCTGGGGCGAAGAAGAAGCCGGAGGAGGGAGGATAGAGGGCAAGTGCTAGAGCTTACACCATGACCGGGGAAGAGGCCAGAGCGGATCCTGATGTCATGTCAGGTATGTTTCTAGCAAATAAAACTTGTGCCTGTGTATTATTTGATTCTGGTGCTAGTAGGAGTTTTATTTCTACTACTTTTTATACTAAGTTATCTGCTAGTAGTAGAAGTATTAG
Source organism: Flaveria floridana (assembly GCA_018326465.1). NCBI lineage: Eukaryota > Viridiplantae > Streptophyta > Magnoliopsida > Asterales > Asteraceae > Flaveria > Flaveria floridana. The sequence goes on along the minus strand of BJCO01714549.1, from coordinate 8,026 downwards.
TGAGCCATTCAATGTAGAAACTGCTATTGGTAAGTCCACTAGAATTACTGACTTGATAGAGGACTGTGTTATAGAACTAGAAGGCCATAGGTTTGCCGCTAGGTTACATGTGATGCCCCTAGGTGGATTTGATGTAGTACTAGGGATGGATTGGTTAGCAACCTATGAAGCAAACATGATATGTCGCAAAAAGACGATTCGACTGTTGCGCCCGGGGGAAGTTTGATGACGGTATATAGAGATCGTGTTACTACGATCCCGAAAGTGATTTCAATGGTGGTGGCGGGAAAGTGCATAAGACGTGGATGTAGTGCCTATCTGGCCTACGTGAAAGATGTGGACACATCGACACCACAACTGTCTGATGTACCGGTGGTGTGTGACTTTCCAGATATGTTTCCAGAAGACTTACCCAGCGTGCCACTGGATCACGAGATTGAGTTCTAGATTGATCTGATACCTGGTGCTAAACCCGTTGCCAAAGCACTATATCGAGTAGCTCCGACTGAGATGAAGGAACTCATGGACCAATTACAGGAGTTAACGGATAAAGGATTCATTTGACCGAGTATCTCTCCATGGGGTGCCCCGGTCTTGTTCGTGAAGAAAAATGACGGTAGTATGCGGATGTGTATCGACTATCGCGAGCTGAACAAGTTGACGGTAAAGAATCGGTATCCATTACCAAGGATCGATGACTTGTTTGATCAGCTCCAAGGCGTCAGTTGGTTCTCGAGGATAGATCTTCGATCTGGCTACCATAAATTGAATGTGAAGGAACAAGATATTCCTAAGACAGCTTTTTGCACGCGTTATGGACACTACGAGTTTCTTGTTATGTCTTTCGGATTAACTAAGGCGCCAGCTGCCTTTATGGATTTGATGAACCGAGTGTGTCGGCCGATGTTAGGTAAATCGGTGATCGTGTTTATTGATGATATTTTGATTTATTCCAAGAGCGAGGAAGAACATGCCGACCACATATGCGAGGTATTGGAGACACTTAGGAAAGAGATGTTGTATGCCAAATTCTCCAAGTATGCCTTTTGGTTGCGCGAGGTTTAATTTTTGGGCCATGTTGATATTGCGGAAGAAATCATGGTGGACCCAGCAAAGGTTGAGGTGGTGATGCAATGGAAGTCTCCCAAGACGCCATCCGAGATCCGTAGTTTCTTGGGTTTGGCGGGCTACTATAGAAGGTTCATTCAAGACTTCTCCAAGATAGCCTCACCTCTGACAAAGTTGACTCGTAAGGATATGAAGTTTGTGTGGGGTCGAGAACAGGAGAGTGCGTTCGATGAGTTAAGGAGGAGATTGACCTAAGCTCATGTCTTGACATTGCCCAAGGGAAGTGAAGACTTAGTGGTGTATTCGGATGCTTCTTATTCTGGCCTAGGTTGCATGTTAATGCAACGTCGAATGGTGATAGCCTACGTATCCCGACAATTGAAAACCCACGAAGGCAACTACCCTACCCATGACTTGGAGTTAGCGGCTGTGGTCTTTGCGTTAAAAAATTGGCGGCACTACTTATATGGTGCAAAGTGCACGATCTTCACCGACCGCAAGAGCTTAATGTACTTCTTTGAGTAGAAGGATCTCAACATGAGGCACAGAAGGTGGTTAGAGCTCATCAAAGATTATGACTGTGAGATCCACTACCATCCGGGCAAGGCCAACGTGGTGCCCGGCGCCCTGAGCCGAAAAGAGAGACTCGAGCCGATTCGGGTGAAGGCGTATCAGTTAGTGATGACCTCAGATGTAATGACTCAAGTGAAAGAATTTTAGAATGAGGCATTGAAAGAAGATCGCCTCAACTTTGAACGAATGAGAGGTCTAGTCGCGGAACTAGGAGAAAACACCCACGGGATTAGAACCCACTTTGGGCAAATGTAGATCCCTCATTATGGAGATCTATGAGGGAGAATCATGGATGAAGCTCATAAGACTCGATACTCCATTCAGTGGCAGAACCATAAATTTTTTAATGGGGTCATTAAGTTTTAGTGTTTTGATGTCTATCAACTTGATTTTAAAATGTTTCGGGTCGGGTTAGTCCGGTAGGACTTTAAAGAACTTTATTCCGGATCTTTGTAGTAAAATGGACATGTCAAAACCATTAATTAATGATTACCTAGTGACATTAGATGCAAGAAAACCACATCCATTTTATGTATGAAACAAACCCAATTTAAGAAATATTTCATGCACAACACTTCAAAAACAAGTTATGTATAAAACAAACCCAATGATATATTTAATTCTATCAACTCTGAAAAAGCAAGTTAGACCAACCTAAGATTAACCAGAGTGCACTGTATAAAATGCTATTTAGTTGAATCACCTTTTGAACGTGTTTATTAGTCTAGAGTAAAAAACACTACATAATCATCAAAAATACCTAACAAATATAGATATATGTATGTATGTAGTGAGTGACAGAATTATCAACGTTATAAATAAAAGGTTTTAGGAAAGATTTATTTTAAATGAAATTAAGTAGTTGCTGTCTTGCTGAAACATAAATCAAATAAAAATTGGTCTTGGAGCTACACAAAATCAAGACACTGAAGTACAAAACATGATTAATAGATTATAGGCCACTCATAGCCCAATATAAACATGAGAAGCCCAAAAAGTAGGAGTAATATAAACCAAAAAATGTAAGATTGGAACTTCCGCAAAATAGAACATAGAAAAAACGTGCTAACCACTGTGACAACAAAGAATTTATTGAAGAGTTCAGTCAATAATATTTTTAAAGTGGGTCACTTTCAAAAAAATTATGGGGTCAACTGTCTTTTGGTTGTATACATGCAAGGTAAAACAAGGAATTCTAGGGGGTCACTTGACCCCATACTAATATTAGTAGTTCCGCCCCTGACTCCATTCATCCTGGTGCCACCAAGATGTATCAGGACACGAAGAAGGACTACTGGTGGTCGGGTATGAAACATGACGTGGGGAAGTATGTGAGTAGGTGCCTTACTTGCTTACAGGTGAAGGCAGAGCATCAGAAGCCTTACAGGAAGATTCAACCGTTGGATATACCCGAGTGGAAGTGGGAGCACATCACCATGGACTTCATTATGAAATTACCCCGCACGGCGAGGGGGTACGATGCCATCTGGGTGATTGTTGATCTTCTAATCAAGAGTGCTCACTTCCTGCCGATCTGCAAGATGTATTCATCCGAGAGACTGGCGGATCTGTTCATCAAGGAGATTGTAACTCGTCATGGTGTGCCGGTGTCTATCATGTCGGATCGTGACACCCGATTCACATACTTAAAACTATCAACGTAATGTTGGTGAGAAAATAGGTTTAATAACAAAACAAAATATATTGATGCGACAAAAATAAGATTACAACCAAACCTATGTAACATCCAAAACTTTGTCAAAATAAAAGAGAAATAAAAGTACATTTCATGAAAGGAAAAGAAGCTAAAGTAGAAGGGGTTAAAGTGTAAAATAGTACAACAACCCATTATTTTAATATATATGGGGATATGGCCGCCCATATTGCACATCTCACCTGCTTTTTTATCGACCAAAAAGAGAAGAAAAAAAGAACCAAGCTCTCTCTCGATTTCAAGAAGAACAAGAGGCTGTTCTTGACTTTGGTAAGCATTTGTTGTATAATTGGTTCAGTTTTGGTTATGTTTTTTACTAAGAAACCGAAAGTATATGTTCTTATGTGTTTGGCGTGTTCGGGTTTTTGTGTGTTCTTGGTGTTTAGGTGTTAGAAACATAAAGAATTTTCGGCTTTGTGAGTGTTGAGCTTGGAAGCTGTGAAGGTGAGTTTCTAGACCCCGTCCTTACATGTTTTAAAACGTTTTTAGGGCTGAAAATGTATTAAAATGATTTCTTTATAATCTTCATATATGTAACCGCATGTCTTATGTTTGTATGATAATGTTTTATGTTTGTTGATGTGATGTATAGGCTTAGAAAAGTGTTATTAAGTTTAGAACATATAAGTAAAATGATTTGGACTGATAATATGTTAGAAATAAGCTAAACAGGTTGCCCATACGTCCAAATAAGGCCCAACCGCCTAAAAGTTGCCTTAGAAAGTTCCTAAGTCAGGTCAAACATCCAAATAGGGCCCAACTGCCCAAACAGTGCCCCATACGTCTAGAAAATGACTTAGAATTTTCTAAGTGAAAGTCCATGCGCCCGAACTGTAGACCATGCGTCTAAGACTTAGTCTCAGACGTCTAAGTATAGTCCAAACGTCCAAATAGTGTCCATGCACCTGAAATGGTTCAGACGCCTAAGTGTTGAAACGCCCAAATTGTGACCATGCGCCTGAACAGGCCTCATGCGTCTGCATAGTGCTCATGCGCCCAGAACACTTGGACTATTTTCTGAAATTTTGAGAAAAACAGAATCATTAAGGTTTGACCCAAGGTTGACTTAGGGTTTTTAATTGTTATCATATTGCATTACTATAAGTTGTTATTATGATCATAGTAATTATTATTGTGTGACTTATGTGGTGTGTTATGATCATAAAAGCAAGTATAATTATTAACAAAGTGAAAGAATAATGATAAAGAGAAGTGGAACTTAATTAAAATAATGAAAGTCTTGCAAGCATATAAGAGGTGCACGACCATTTTGTCGTTACCTTAACTATGAAGCGGGTTAGCTACCCCAAAGGATGCACACATGGTTAATCAATTGAGATTGGTGGACCTTTGTAGCATACCCTAGGTGACTGGGTCAGCCTCGTGTACCGTGATCATAGTCTACTGATAGACCACAGGCCCAGCACCAGTTTTTCACGCACATAGTTTAGGGTATTGCTCATTGGTCCACATAGACAGTGAAAGATAAAGTTAAAGAGTACAAAATAAACAAAGGTATACAGTAAAGAAAGAAAGAAAGAAAGCACTACCTTGTTGTATAGTTGATGCGTGCTCACGTACAAGAGTAAGGAAAGTATTTTTATCAAAAGTGTAATTTTAAATATTTATACATTACACAAGGTATTTTAATACTTTTAAAAACTAGAACTCACTCAGTAACACTGACTTTTACATATTTTTAGTTGGCAGGTAAATATTGTTGAGAATGGCACGAGGGTGAAGTTACTCGGTGGGAAAAGACTGACATCCATTCTTATGTTAAGATATTGTTATTTTGTAATGCAATTAAACAAACTTTTGTAACTTAAACCCCATTGTATTACTTAACAAAAGTATTTATAAATAATAGAGAATGGCTTTTGCTAACGTAATTCCGCTGTTTATCTTATGAAATGTATATCAATACGTATCTATGATGGAATGAATGACCAACTGTGAGGTCTCCGGGAACGGGGCCTTACAACCTACTTATATGTCAGGTGATTTATAATTGTCACAATACAAATCACAAAATTAGATAATATAATATCATAACACTCATCCCATTGATGCAGGAAATATTTTCCTAAGTAGCGCTATCTATATTATTAGACGATTTCGCATCCGAATTAATGGTTGTAGCTTATGGCAAATGACAATATCTCAAAAAGTCTTATCTATTAGCATCAATCATAAAACAGTATGTTTTTCCCCCAAAACTCATAAATATAAAAACGAGCTATGAATCTCACCCTAATTCCAGCGAAACTATATAAAATAATTATAGGTTAGAAACATATCGTATTTCTTTAAAATTTTCAATACTTCAATTAGAAATTATAAAATATTAGTTACTGCTACCCATAAATTACCATAATTTAATAGGAATAACATCTAAAAATATGGATTAATATATAAAAATTACAACTAATAATCAATTACAAATAATTTTCTAGAATGTCTACAAACTTCACATAAATAAAAAATATAGCTACTGTTTTTATAAAATCACTAAAATTTACCAGCTAGAGTCTACTTTATCTCATAAAATATCTGGTTATTAACTCAAGATAAACAGTTTACTATGATTTTTCCAATTTTCACAAAACTCATAAAAAATAGTTAAATATCTCTAAAAATTACTAAATTCATAAATACTATTCTAATCTGAATATAATAATTGATGTGAATTTTAATATTTTAACTCACTGTTTTACTATTTCTTTCAAATTTTTTATTTACAGATCATATTAAAATATAAAACTCAGTCATACTAAATAGCTTAATCATGAAATTTATTATAAAACTTTTATAAAATATAAGGATCATTATATAATTTTTCAAGATTTTTACCAGGTTCGGATCTTCCATATAATATTTATCTTACTTTTCCTTAATTAAATTATATTTTTTAACTCAATATTAACACACCAAAATTCACATATTATTATTTTTGATATTTCTAACCATATTTGTGATTTTTTTCTCACAATCACAATCATTTAAGTATTTAATCTAATTTCATCAAAAATACTATTATTTTAACTGGTTTATAAAACCTTAATATTTTTAACTCTTAAATCCTATTTCTTACTGATTTTTTGAAATAAAAATCATGTGTTCATGAGCTCTTGAGTATCTTTCAAGAGTTTGCTTATGTATTTATCTAAACACATATAACCTCTTAAACTAGTGTGTTCTAGATTTTTGAAATCTAACCTTGTTTAGAGTAGGAGAAAGACTTAGAGATTTGTTCCTAGGTTCTCGAGGATTCCCTTGGGGTGGTTGCTCTTTGAAGTTGAAGTGGTGGTCACAAAGATGATTGGATTTGAAGGAATTGATGTTATGGTGATAGTTGGCTCGGTTGACGTTGGAACCGAGAGTGAATCAAGGATGTTAGTGGTGGACGATGGAAATGGTGGTGTTGCTGGGTGGTTTATGATTATGGAAACCGGGAGAGAGAGAGGGTGCTGTTGTGTGGTTGTGGTGATGGTCTTGGATGGTGATGGTTGTGGGCGTATAGAACCGAGAGAGAGAGAGGTAGTATGGTGGTGGTGCTCGTGGTTGTGGTTGTGTTGGGTTCCATTGACCGAGACTTTCAATGGGGAGGTTTCATCATTAGTCTAGAGCTAGGTGATAAGGTGGGTTTGTTTAGGGATGCTTAGTCATGTTATTAGGATAAGGTGGCAAGTTTTTGGAGAGGTTTAGTGGCATGGGTGTTAGGTGGCGGGTTTGGGAGGTGATGAGTGTCAAAGTGTGGCTAGGTGGCGGTTGATGAGATTAATGACTTTCTTAGTCATTAAGCTTAGCCTTAACTAGTAATTAGGTGTTTAATCGGGTCATTTGCTGCCTAACTAGCCGATATTAGGGTTAAGGTGATGTTCATGTTGGTGTTTAAGTGTTTGAGATTTATTTGGTTTTAGTTTTGTTACAAAGTTTCTAAGTTTTGTTTGGTAATGTTTGATTAAGCTTTGATCTTTATGTCGTTACATATATATGTAACAATGTCTTACTATATATTCAATTGCATATCTTTAAATATATATATATACATGCATACGTAAATAATTATGCATGCATGCATGTTCATGAAGCACATACGAATATTTACTTATACTCAAGTACATATACATATTAAATTTAAACAAAGCTACCTTAGTAAATAATATATATATATATATATATATGTGTGTGTGTGTGTGTGTGTGTATATATATATAACAACTTGTAATAATTCTTTAAATGTCAAGTTACCTAACTTTAGATTTAGGGTTGTCATATAAATTGTTTGGATTTATTTTTTAATTGGTAGAGACTAGAAAAGATTGTAAAAATTGGTGTGATAACATTGTAAGAGTTAGTTTGTATTTATAGGGCTCATTTTAAAAAAATTAATATCACTACAAGGAACAAGCGCATTAGCGGCGACAACTGTCGCCGCAATTGACCCCGTCTGTCGCCGCTAATACTAATAGCGGCGACACGTCGCCGCAAATGAGTCGCCGCTAATGATTCGTCGCTATTGTGAAAAATATCGCCGCTAATGGGTCGCCGCTATTGATGTCGCCGCTAATACCCTTATTTGCGGCGACAATATCGCCGCTATAAAGTTGGAAAAAAAATTCCGGGAAGACTATTAGCGGCGACTATGTCGCCGCTAAAAGTCAATTT
>BJCO01714531.1:0-14255 GCA_018326465.1 Flaveria floridana | reverse complement strand
ACATGGGGGAAAAGTATGCTCACCTGTTTTCTATGTTGTACAACTTACATACAATTTACATACTTGGAATCAACGTGATACTGTTTTGTGAGTACTTATCGGATACATACATGAGTTGCTGTGTGGTTCTTTCTTACAACCATTTAATTCTGGTGTTGGAACCGATGGATAGGTATTGGTAGTACTACTGGGTTGACACCCCCACCCTTGTTAGATGGTTACTAGTTGGTACCATCATTTTGCCAGGAATGGGCCTTGGGTGAATATATTCCGACAAGTTGTTATGTGTACGTCATTAGGTTTGGTTGTAAAACTCATGATTATGTGATTTTGCTTACTTATAACTGTATGCATGGTATTCCGCAACAAATACTATACAGTATCAATTACATATTTACAATTTAAACCTACGAGCTCACCAACAATTTTGTTGACTATTTTGAGCATATCTTTTCAGGTGACAATGATAACTGAAGATCTAGGAGTGCTGCCTTAGTGGAGACCCTAGGATGCATTTTTTAGACTGAACATACTTGACAAACAATCATTTTGAAACATTGTTATAGTTTATTAAACAATTATCATTCTTTTGAATACTTGTTCCCGGGTTGTGGGAATTACATTACAAGGATACAATATTTGGTTATGTGAATCATTTACAAGTTCATGTTTATGGCTATGCTGTCGTGAATACTGACTAAACACGACACAAGTCTCCTTTGTGTCTGGTGTCGTCATGACTCGCATTTGACATCAATTACATATATTGCATCTCTATTGTTCACAATGTGTTATGACGATCCCGTTTCGTTTACATCCCCGTGTTTCCGCTCTCAGCGGGGGTGTGACAAAAACAAACTCTACCTTGGACTCGTTCATCAAGCTCCGAAAAGTAAGATTTCATACATGTCATGTGTTTGCTAGCCCCATTATCCAAGTACCACACACCATCTTCTGTTTTAAATTTTTCAGTTGAACTTTACCTTCATTGAGGAAGATATAATCTTCATCTTTTCCAATGGTGGCTTTCATAAGAAACTGAGGGTCTTGTGGTTGAGCTTCTGCCATGTTTGATTCTTCATTCTTTCGACTCCAACAATCTCAAGCATAATGGTCAGTCTTCTCACATCGGTAACGTGTTACTTTAGACATGTCTTGATCCCGATTGTTTGGTCCTCCTCGACTCCCACGACCACGACCTGCACCACGGCCTCGACCCCTTCCCTAGCCTTGACCGTCTTGATCACGATAATTTTGATTGTTGTTTTGATTTCTCCCTTGACCACGTTTATCACTGTTTTGTCCCTAGCCTTTCCAATGTTTTTGTTTTCTTAAGTTCTCATTTTAGGAAAACAACAGTTTACTTTGTGTGTCCTCGTTCTCATGCTTAAACTTGTTTCTTTCTTCGTACATTTTCAATCGCCCAACTAGTTCTTCGATTGTCATCGATTCTACTTTGCCAAACTGCTCGATTGTCGAGACAATTGGTAAGTATTTGTCTGGCACGGCAGCAAGGAACTTGTTTATCATGACTTTGTCTTCTAATTCAGCACCCAACATTTTTTATTTTGATTAAATGGCGGCTATTTCTTAGTGAAATCATCAATGCTTTCAGATTCTTTCATCTTGAGTGCATCAAGTACAAACCGAAGCATTTGGATTCGGGCCTTTTGAACCCGATCAGCCCTAAGAAACCTCACCCGTAGAGCTCCCCACACATCCTTTGGTTCATTATACTTTGATACTTGCATAACCATCTCCTCGGGTATGGATTGGAAGATCATCGCCAAGGCTGTAAACTTCTCTTTTTATTTAGCAGCAGCGCCGGTCACCAGATCTATCGTTCCTTGTAATCCATTTGCCGATAGAACGGTCTTCATCATCACCGACCAAACCGGATAATTGGTTTTGGTTAACTTTGGGCATTGGATTGAGACATTGTGCGAATCACGTTGACTGTTAGCGTACACGTTGTTAGCCTGTTGTTCTCCAGCCATGTTTCTTTCAAATAAACAAACCCTACTCGATTTGTTTAGGTGACCGAATTCCTCTTGACCGATCAAAAGCTCCCAGGTTTCTACGAACGGTGTTAGCGACTCGCAGTTCGAACTTCTCTTCGATCTCCTGGTACGCTTTGATACAACTGAAAGTTTCAACTGGATCAAAGAACATGAACACTAGAAATTTTATGAGGATGACAATCCTAAACGACGTCCTTTTCTTATTAATAGATTGAAAGAAAAACTCATACATAAACTAAAGACCATCTATCCTATTTAAAGACCAATAAAACTTGCAATGCAAGTTGCCGACTCACGTACTTGAAATTCAAACAAAAAGATAAACATAAATTAATAGATAAGATAAACATATTTATCTATTGCTTCCATGCAAATTCCATAATTAATCACGTGGCATTATCCGGGTTAATAATTAACCTATATATTTAAAGATGACGTTAAATGAACAGTGACTGCCATGCGTGAGTCCCTGTCATTGGTTGATTTTTTGTTTTTTTCTTACTGTTGACGCGTGTTATTTATTCTCACTATTGCTGCGGACGTGTGTTCTTTTTACTTTTATGTTCTTCTTCTTCACACTGATCATAGTTCTTCTTCTTCTTCTCTCCGATTATCGTGATTATCCTGCCAGGTTTGTATGTTCTTCTTCTTCATCTGTTCATTTTTTTTGCGATCTGCTGTCGTTTCTACCTGGGTTGTTTCTTCCGTTTTGAATTAAGCCTCCGCCGTGGAAGAGGAATACCCCAATCGTTTGGGCAATGAATTGTAGCACTGGGTTTAGAAGTGATGAAGAATTTGAGGCGAGATTTGCGTTCAGATGTGATTTGGGGTTCCACATATTGAGAGTGTGTCTCCGGCGGGGGCTGTGGCGGAGGGCTGCGGTGTGGTAGGTTTGAAATGGCGGATTGAGCCCGTGGGGGCTCACTTCTCCCATAGGATGTACTTACATTTTCTTCATCCGGTCTTGTCTTGAGTGAATTCCCATGGTTATAAGACGCAAGCCAGGTGTTTGTGAATATGCGTCAATGAAACCATTGTTGATTTTTCTAAGTAATTGGTTGTTTTGGGTTTTGTTCTGTGCTTTCTTCTTTCTTTTTTGCTCATTATTTTTTACCTGTTTTCATACCTGCAAACATTTATATGTACCTTCTATTTTGATGATGAATTGAAGAAACACAACTGATTATACTTGCACACTATGGCTACTGTATGATTTGGAAGAGAAAAAGGATCATATATGATAAATACCTGATTATAGGTGTGTTCTATTTGGACTTTTCTTCCATATGAAGTATGAGAATTGATTAAAATAAAATGTATAGACCAAGTTCATCAGGATGTTGTGAAACAAATGAATATTATTTCTGTTATGTGACCCATTGTTGTCTATATTATGTGCTCTCCAATTTTGTAAGTAGAAAATTTGATCTTCTTCGTGTCATCATATACTTTTTTCGTAATCTCTATAAAAACATAAAAACCCTTTTACTACGGTAACTCATTCAAAATATAAGTTGTCTCATAAATAGTTATGAATCATAATGGGTTTGGTGAAAAATGTTTGACAAACTACGTTTAAATAGGTACTAGCATTCAATGGAGAATTAAGAATTTTATACATTGCAACTGTTTTATTGTTTATTATAAGCTTACTTTAGTTTTCTTATGTGGGTGTTGCAGGGCATTGTGAAGTGAAGATTCGTCTTTTCCGTCTTTAAGGTAAGATAATAAGAACAATTGTATGAGACATGTGATTTTGATCATTAAACATTTATTATAAATTCATCTACTATTTGGTTCGGTGGGTAAAACAGGATGGTATGTGTCTTTGGAATTAATTTGGTATGCCAACGACCCATATGTTGACCAGTTCCCATGTTTTCATAAAACTCATCTGCAGAATGCAGTGGTGCTTGAACCTTTGTGGTAAAAATAATTCTCATTTTAGTTAGTATTTTATGATCAATAACATATAAAATATGATTCTTATTCTTAAAGCAGGTGTTGGTCCTTTGCTTGATTACTAAACTTATTAGTTTTCTATTATTACCTATTGTTATTTTATTATTTCACCATGATATAAGATGACCCTTTTGGTTAAAAAGTCTGATTTACATCATGAGACTCGATCCTGATAGCTTCTGTAAGAATATTGGTTTTATTGTTAACACCGTTTATTTGTGGTTCTATGTTATCGATTTGTTACTACTTGATTGTTGTGATTTTGATCATGAAACTCAATGTAGATTACTTTTGCGTTCATATTGGAACGTTCATTATTAACACCGGTGATTAGTGGTTGTATGTTATCGATTTGTTACCGCTTGATTGTTGCTGGTGGCCCTATTTTCTGCCGGAGATTTTTTTTGTTCTATGCTTAGTTTTCTGAATCATCGAGTTGGTAATTTTTTTGTTGATACAAGTTCAGTTGCTTTAGAGTGTGATTTAGATTATTAATTTACGTCAGTAAAAGAGGCTTTGTATGAAAAATTTTGTTGGAAAAAAATAAATTGTTATAAACGATTTTAATAGTTATACAAGTTATGAAATAAGTTCATTTTTTTATACGCGTTTATCAATTCAGTCTGTTCGTGTTGTAGTTTAGCAAAGGAATGATGTGTTTAGTTTAAAATGTTGCTTCAAGGTTTATTTGTCATGTTAAATGTGTCGTGGTATGTATAACCTCTTAAACAGGGCATGATGCACTTTTATTATTTCTAGGTATGTTCTCACTACAATATTAACCAAATCACATCTGTCATTATGCCTGGTAAAATGGTTAGATTGGATGTGGTAAACAGAGTAGGGCTTATAGGTTTTACCCAATTTATCTACTACGTTTTCATAGACAGTTTTTGAGTTATTGATATGATTTAATAGTTATGATGTTCTTCTATGACTTTGGCAGGAATCGACGTCCTGGGTGTTTGACTTTTCTTGGGTGGCTTACATGCAGGCATGGTTTTTTATTTAACGTTTATTCATTTGATTTTTATTTGTTGCTTTAGTGATCTGTTTGTTTTATAATTATATAATGTTTAACTTTAAATGACCTTTAGAAGCTTAGATAACTATTTATTACTAAACATAGGTGTGAGGTGAAGGGTATTATTTATTATTAGTTTAGAATTGTGGGTTTATTTTATGCGCATTTTCGTCGTTTGTCGGTTTGACATTTGAAGGTCATTTTTTTCCTCCGTGCTTCCTCTAATGGTTTTTGTTCGTTTTGTAGTACTCTCGGGGTAAACGTAGGCGTCTGGATGGTATTCCTTCGAACGCTGAATCTTTGTCCAATTCGTGTTTTGAGGCATCATCTCAGTCACAAAGACAGTTGTCTCATCGCGCCTCTTTGCTACGGTCGTCTGGCTGTGCCTGCGCGTCTTCTGTTGAGACGGTGTCAGGTGTTGGAGACATTCCCCTTGATTCACTGGTCGAGGGTTCAACATGTCCTCTAGCCTCTCCTCAATATGTGGATTTAGGAAGGTGTAATGAGGTTTGTGAGTTTTATGGTGCATGTTTTGGCGAGCTGAGCGTCTAATGTCTTTTCCAACCTCTCGTAGGCCACGATATCACAAATGTTGTAAGGGTGGAAAGGTTTCTTTGGATTATCCAACGCAACCCCCAGATTTGTTGCGATCGTTGTTTCATGATCGTGATTTTATGGCAGATATTCGCATGCATAACGCGATGTTTTCCATGACCTCTTTTGGAGCAACAGTTGATACGTTTGTTAATCAGGGTGGTGGTCCATATGTATTTAGAGTTGCTGGACAGGTTTATAATTGGCTTGGTTCCGTATGCCCGTCGCCTGGCGATCGTCCTAGATTTCTGCAGATGTATATTTTTGATAGCCAAAATGAGGTGTTAAATAGGCTTCGTCTATTTTCCAGCAGTAACTCCCTGTCATTATCTCCTGATATTGTTTCCGCTTTAACAGCTATGTTAGATGAGGTTAACGGATATATGTGTCTTTTCCAGTCAGCAAGGGACATGTGCCAACGGGAACATATCCCAGACTTTTACGTGAAGCTTTATAGTAGAGTTGGGGATCGTAGGTATGATTTGGCTTCACCAAGTACACTAGGAGCTATTATATGTGATGGCAGTATTGGTTCGGATGATTTTGATCTCATAGTTCGAGATAAGGGCGATGCTCCGCATAGGGTTAGTAAGTTGCACCCGTCATATATGTCGCTTCAATATCCCCTTTTATTTCCCTATGCTGAACAGGGTTGGTCACCAAAATTGCGTCTTTTGCCTGATGAGTTACGGGATGATCGCAGCCTCACTCCATCGATGTTCTATTATTACCAGATCCACGATCGTTATGGCATTTACAGTCATTTGTTTCGTGCTGGGAGACTGTTCCAGCTGTATCTTGTTGATGCATATGTTTGCATTGAACATTGTCGACTAGATTACATACGTAGAAATCAAGAGGAGTTTCATTCTGAGTTTTTAGAGGGCGTTCATGATGCCATTTCCCGTGGTGACATGGAGGGTCATAACATTGGGAAAAGGGTAGTTTTGCCTTCCTCTTTTACCGGTGGCCCTAGATATATGTACAGGCATTATCAAGACGCGCTTGCAATCTGTCGAGTGCATGGAAATCCTCAATATTTTATAACGTTTACATGTAATGTGAAGTGGCCTGAGATTACAAGGGAGATGAGTGCAGTTGGAGTTTTTACTCCCCAAGATCGCCCCGATATAATTGCTCAAGTTTTTGAGCTTAAAGTGCGGTCTTTCATCAAGTATCTTAAAACGTCAAATCCTTTCGGTGACGTTACTGCTGGTATTATAGTTTCTTCTTTATGTCGTTCTAATATTTTTTGTTGAATTGCTTTTATATTGCTTTACGTGATTACACTTCTTTCTTTTGTTCAGAGCTTTACACGATCGAGTTTCAGAAAAGGGGGCTTCCTTATTGTCATATACTGATATGGGTTGCCGATGCCTATAGAATTCGTACTCCTGATGATGTAGATCGCTATATCAGTGCCGAGCTACCTAATCCACAAACACATCCTGTTTTACATCGTATTGTTTCTGAAAGTATGATGCACGGACCATGTGGGTTAGTCCGGTTGAGTTCTCCATGCATGAAAAACGATGTGTGTTTAAAATTGTTTCCCAAGCCTTATGAGGTGAAAACACGTTTCGACGATGGAGGTTATGTTCACTACAAGAGATCCGCAGATTCAACACATTGTTTAAAATGAGGCATTCCTCTTGATAATGGGTATGTGGTCCCATATAATGCTAGCCTGCTTTTACATTTTGACGCGCACATAAACGTTGAATATTGTGGATGGAGTATGTTCATTAAATATCTGTTTAAGTACATCTCCAAAGGTGCTGACAGAGTAAGATTTGCTTTAACAAAACATGAAGATACGGATGGCTCTTCAGCAACCAAAGCTCCTGAGATTGTGGATGAGATAAAGAATTATCTTGATGGATGGTTCGTATGCCCACATGAAGCCTCCTGGCGTATACTTGCATTTCCAATACATCATAGGAACCTACCAGTTCAGATTTTAGCTGTTCATCTCAAGGGCAAACAGAATCTTACTTTCAGGCAAACACAAAGACTGCATGATATTGTGAGTAATGATCGTGTTGGTAAGACCACCTTAACAGAATGGCTTGCAAACAATAGTTCCAAGTTGTCTTCACAGATAAGCTATTCGGAATCTGGGAGAAACCTCCGTTATATAGATTATTTGACCAAGTATAGATGGGACTTATCTACGAAGTCATGGGTACGAAGAAGGTCAAAAAGGTTACCCACTGTCGGTAGGCTTACATACATTCACCCAACATGTGGTGAGCTTTTCTATCTAAGAATGTTGCTCAATTATCAAACCGGTTGTTGTTCATACGCAGACATTAGAACAGTTGGTAGTGTTGAGTTTCCAACGTTTAGAGCAGCCTGTGAAAAGTTGGCCTTGATAGGGGATGATCGGGAGTGGTTGTTGACCATTACAGAGGCTTCTGAATAGGCTACAGCACGAGAACTTAGGTCTCTCTTCATACACATTTTGTTGTATTGCGATGTGTCTGATCCCCTTTTGTTATGGTCCGAAAATTGGCAACGAATGGGCGATGACTTGGGCTACAGAATTGACTGCTCATTAAATGTTTCCTCAAGTTCAATAAACTCTGAGGCCATTCAGCAGTATGTATTGTACGAGTTAGAGCTTTTGCTGAATTCAAACTCTACGCCACGATCATTGCTGGACTTTGGACTACCGCTTCCAAATGAATATACACTCTCTGTGCTCAGGAATATTTTGTTACTGGAAGAAAAAAATTATGATAGAGAGGCATTGCATGCTGAACACCTTTCATTGAAAGCTAACCTCCAACCTGAACAAAGGGCAGTCTATGATGTTGTCCTAAGTGCACGCTATAATATTCACAGGCGTTGCTGTTTGTATATGGACATGGTGATTCTGGGAAAACATATCTATGGAGGACCATCATTGCAGCTTTAAGATCAACAGGACAGGTTGTCTTGGCTGTTGCTGCATCTGGCATTGCCTCTTTGTTGCTTCCCTCAGGCAGAACAGCTCATTCTAGGTTCAAGATACCTTTAGAATTGACTGATGAATCTGTTTGTCATATTAAGAAGAATACATGCTTATCAAAGCTTCCGCTGGAAACAACACTCATAATTTGGGATAAGGCGCCGATGAGTGATCGTAGATGTTTCGAGTCCCTCGATAAGACATTGAGAGACCTCACCAACAACACTAGGGTGCCCTTTGGGGAAAAGTCTGTTTTACTAGGAGGTGATTTCCGACAAACACTCCCTGTCAAGCCGAAGTGTACGAAAGCTGAAATCATAGTGTCATGCTTACCCAGATCGTATATTTAGAAATACTTCACCATTTATAAACTTACTATTAACTTGAGAGTTTCAACCTCATGTTCTCAAGGCCCCACAGAGGTGGAAACAATGCTTTTCTCGGAATGGTTGTTCAGAATTAGTGATGGCAAGGAGGGCATTCCACTTGATGCTACCAGTCCTGATGTTAAGATTATCGACATTCCTTCACAAATGTATATTGAAGATAGCGACGCTACTCTTTTTGATCTCATAAGATTTGTGTATGACGAGGAACACTTGCTTTCTCCCAGTGCTACTGCAGTTGCAGAACGTTGTGTAATATGTCCTAAGAATGAAACAGTTGATGAAATAAACGATTTAGTTCAGACAATATGTCTGGGTGAATGGTTCTCATATTTTAGCACTGACTCTATGGTACCCCATTCTAGAGATGGGGCTGATGTTGATGCCATATATCCAGTGGAATATCTTAACATGCTTAACTTTCCCGGACTCCCTAAACATTGTATAAAACTAAAAAAAACACTCCAATTATGTTAAGTCGTAATATAGACCAAAAAATGGTATGTGCAACGGCACAAGACTGTTACTATCGTAGTTGTTACCGCGCGTTATAGAGGCTCACATAATAACAGGGAAATCTGTAGGTCATAGAGTATATATTCCACGTATTAACTTTGTTTACAAATCTAAAGAACTTCCTTTTGTATTTACTAGGAGACAACTCCCTATGAAACCATGTTATTCTATGACTATAAATAAAAGCCAGGGTCAATCATTAAAAAAATAGGTATTTATTTACCAGAGCCAATTTTCGATCATGGCCAGTTATATGTCGCTCTGTCACGAGCCACATCACCTAACTCTGTGAAAATACTAACTAAAAGAAGTGT
This sequence comes from Flaveria floridana, assembly GCA_018326465.1. Taxonomy (NCBI): domain Eukaryota; kingdom Viridiplantae; phylum Streptophyta; class Magnoliopsida; order Asterales; family Asteraceae; genus Flaveria; species Flaveria floridana. Next base: position 4,485 of record BJCO01714531.1, on the reverse strand, counting down.
TGAAAACAGTAATAACAAAACATTAAATATTGTGTACACAGAATTATTAGATGACCTAAACACCGAGCAGGTTTATTTCCTTTATATTCCTATTTCATATATGAGGAATGTCGATTATATCCCTATTTTATAATTAGGAATACTGATAGAACTGTCCTACATTATCATGTCAGATTACCATGTTTATAGCTGGTTTAACTTTTTGATTATTTGTTTTAAAACAGGCATCACCTGATGGAAGACACGGGTATATCAGTTCTTAAGCCAGGGGGCCCTGCTCCAGAATTAGAAGTGCGAGTTATTCGTATGTGGAAACCAGCTTTTCGTGATAATGAGACCAGCTATGTGTTCGTAGACAAAGAGGTAAACTCACTTACATTAAACAAAGATACTAACAAGTAATAGGGGTTATAGTTTAGTGTTATTATATGTCTAACACCTGTGTATAAATATGCCTGTTGGTTACAGAAGAATAGCTTCTTCTCATATCTAGACAACTTATAATGAGGCATATCCTGTTTCTTTTAAAGTTTAATAATTGTGTTCTTGTGTGGAAACCAGCTTTTCATGATAATGACACCTATTATGTATTCATAGACACAGAAGTAAATTCATTTACATCAAACAAAAATACTAACGAGTAACAGGGGTTATAATTCAGTGTTATTATATATGTAACACCTTTGTATAAATGTGTTGATTACGAAACAATAGCTTCTTCTCATATCTACCCAACTTATAATGAGGTCTTTCCTGTTTCTTTTAAAGTTTAATAATTGTGTTTGTCGGTAGATGTTAAAGCTTTATTCAACTACATATTAATTTATTTTGAATACGCCTCGACATTTGAGTTTCTATGCAGGAGATTTAAAAATTTTTGCCTCTTGAAAGTTTCCTGATATAATATCTGCCTGATATCATGTTTACCACTTCCCTGCTTTAGGGCATCGGGATTCAAGCTGTAGTTAAGGGTGCTGATCAAAGAGCAATTGCCTCAAAACTTCAACTTTGGGCCACCCAGCCCATATGCGAATTGGAACCGCGATGGCGTTCACACCAATTGATGAGACAATTGAATTTCCAAATGCCTACTTTGAATTCGCAAGTCGAGAAAGAGTAGAATATATTCACGAAAAAATAAAAAAAAATGTCAAAAAGCGAAAATAGGTTTCTTGTGGGTAAAGACAACTTCGACAAGACCACTTCGACAAACAGTTTACTCAATTTTCCTACCTGCACATATGTATCTACATGTAATCTATATTTTTTTCATTGCACAGATTACATAGGCATAATTCAAGATATCAAAGACAACCATACAAGAGCTGGAAATCCGTTCGTGATTATCAAACTGAAAGACATCAGGTATTCGCTCCACTATACCAACATATCCTTAACATCAATGTAGGTTTAACATAAAGCCGTTTCATCAATTCTAAACATGTAATCCAAATCAGCTAACATATCCCATTCCTTTTAAAGTATGAGGTTGACAGACGAAGAATAACTGAATTAAACTATTACTCAACGATAACATAATGACACGTCTAATATGTATCAAATTTGTTATTGATTACATGTACGGTTGTCTGATTATTTAAATGTTATCTGAACATTTAACAACTCGAAGGACAAGTTCACACTAAATGTCTTATAAACAACTACCTTAATTTCTATTATGGATGAGATGATGAAAATTATTCGTGTTGTTTACGCACTTTTAATACATTTTGTTAAGGACAGTCATTTCCTGAACATATTGAAACACACCAGGCTGCTTAAGGATTAAATGTTGCAACGCAAGCCATATCCCCGAATAGGTTCTTAGATAAATTTAAAATTGTATTTACGATTACTATGCCCAACTTCATTTCAACAACAGACAAAAATTAATCTCTTTTAATATCATGTGACTACACTCCATGTTTGTATGGTGTGTCTGCAACAATATTATGCTTCTAAACAATGCAGAAAGAAGGAGATAGAGATAGCGTTGTGGGAGGAAATAGCAACATGCTTAAACAGGTTTCCAAGAGTTGTAATAGAATCATCGGTCTATCCAGTAATACTCGCCTTGACGGCACTAAGGGACAGATTTCAATAGTAGATGTCCTGTTATATATCACTCTCTGTAGATATTAAAAAAAGGTGACATTATTTTTTCTCACGATAGGAAAAATGCAACTTCAGTCTACAAGCGCGACTCATGTTTATCTTAGCCCATCAACAGTGGAAGCACGAATACTGCTAGGCCTGTAAGTTGTTTCTAAACGCAACTAACTAGTAAATTAAAAAAAAACTAAAATTCCAAATTAACATATTTTATATATAGGTTGCAGAACCAAGACATTGAGGGAGACAATACAAGTGTCGGTGCGCATATTCAGAGCCAAAACACTGGAGGAGTGCATACCAACTTTACCTTATCTGAGGTTCTAGCAAAAAATAATGAAGATTTCCTGGTATACGACGCGTCACAGGTTACAGCCCTATGCATATACTTTTCATAAAATTTGTTTTTCTATTTCACGCAGGGTAAAACCTTCGCCGTAAAGGGTTATGTAGCATACATACCTCCTGATAAAGAGTGGCACAACAGAGGCTGTAAAAAATGCGACCAGAACTTTTTAAAAGTTGGAGATAAATGGTTATGTTCCAAACATGGCAACTATGATCATCCTGCTGAAATGTAAGCGCACACTGAACGTTTATCTCCGTACATGAAAAGATTGAACGCCAACAATAATCTTATTTGATATGCTACCATGACATATTGCTACAGCCATTCTTGTTACTATAAATAAACATACATCTTAATTTTATTCTAAGTAACATGTGACTTTCCAATATAAATAGGACACAAGATATTAATTATTTGCTTTGTGGTCGGTTTCCTAATGATACCGTAAGAGACGAAGATAGGTGGACAAAGTTGTGATTCTATTTTTTATCTGATGTATTGCTAATTAATGTTCAGATATCGTCTAACAGCCACAATTTCTGACGGCACTGCAACCATTCCTGCACCAATATTCAACGAACCATCAGAGAAGTTGCTAGAAATATCATGCACCAAACTACTTGCAAGTCTAAACGCAGATACAACAATGCAGGAAATCATAGGGAAACAAGCAATCTTCCACATCCAACCTCAAAGAAACACTAGGACAGGGGCCATACGTTGTACAGTAAACTTAGTCGACGTCCCTACAACAGATGCTACGTTGGCCTCCACACCAGCTCCAAAAACACCGAACCCTCCATCACTACCGCAGAAAACCCAGCCAGAAACATCAGTTAAACGTGCGCTTTTCGAAACAGAAGGTAACAAGAAAATTAAATGCCAACTTTACACAGCAAATAACTACCTCTAATAATACATCAACATTTACAGTGCAGGACATGAGCACGCGCATAAAACCAAAGATAGACTAGGTCAAAGCACTTCTGACTCTTTTGCAGGCCTCAGGGACTTTTGAAAGTGCGTGTCAACAAGCAGTAGTCAGTTAATGCCTTTTGTCATTCATGAAGAATGTAACCACACGGTTTCATCTGTCGTTGCACACACGTGGACCACAAACCTACCCTTTTGTATGTAAATCTCAAACGTATATTAAACATCACGCCATGCAAGTATCCATGTGCAATTAATCTAGAAACAAAACATCGCGCAACACGCGTACTTGATAACCACTAGTTAAATTGACCCAACAATGGTCTCTTGGAACCTTCAACTCCAATTATAAACTAATTAGGTATAATTTCAGTGTTAAGAATACAAAGCTAAATATCTTTAACGCATGTAAATCAACCATCTATCACGTCCTCCAACTTAAACTTTTTTTTGTCCGAAAAATACAAAGAGATCATAATCGGTATGTTAATCTTATACACTTTATTTTGAACATGAACATAGTAATACATTAATTGCGATTGTCACTATTTTTCATCCATTTTAAACTTATACTTGTTTAATCCCAACCAAATGTCCCATGCCTTTATATTATACTGATTAACAATAATGGTTTTACTGTCCTCACACCTAATATCTTTAGCAAAAACATATCCGGCCTTAAGATTTATTGAAGATTGACTAATACGCGATATTGATGAAACATATTATAGTATTACGACACACTAATTTTTTTCTATTTCTTTTCTTTTATATTTATTGGGGTCGGCCCTTTTCTCCCTTATTTGTTCTTTTTCACAATACCTACATTTTTCTCTCTTTTTAACTAATATATAATGCTAACATAGATATAGCGTTTGACAAAGGAATACATTCTCAACTTATTTTTATCAAGACTCAAAAACTTGCTAAAAACTTACTAATCTGAGAATCCTAATGAATCCATATTTTCATTTTATTTTGTATTCTTTACATAATAAACAAACAAACAAACAAACCCAGTATATCCCGCTCAAGAGCAGGGTCTGGGAGGGGTAGGTGTAGGCAAGTCTTTCCTCTACCCAGATAGGTGG
>BJCO01714026.1:0-15793 GCA_018326465.1 Flaveria floridana | reverse complement strand
CAATTACTGATCTTTTGGATTTGTTCAATTTCAGGCAAATAAGGGCGGATACAAAAGTATTTGGTATTATAGGGAAGCCAGTTGGGCATAGCAAATCACCTATGTTATACAACAAAGCTTTCAGATCAGTTGGTTTTAATGGAGTTTATGTACATATGTTGGTGGATAACGTAAAGAATTTTCTTGAGACTTATTCGTCTAAAGATTATGCTGGGTTCAGGTTGAATTTTCGTGTATTTTATCAAAGTTAAATTTCTATTTTATTGTTCTAGAATCTTTCTGGTTGTCAGAAGTAGTAAAATTCAGATGAATTTACAAGGGTGAATGATCATTATCGGATGCAGTTGTACCATTCCTCACAAAGAAACTATAGTTCAATGCTGTGATGAGGTTGATCCTGTTGCAAAGGTGAATTATATTTGTTAATGACATAGGAAGATTACATATTGAAGCAAATGCTGATAAGCATTAATTTTGAGGTATTATTTTTAATTTATCGTGTTATTGGTTGTCTCTTAACAGTCAATAGGAGCAGTCAATTGTGTTATCAGGAGACAAACTGATGGGAAGCTATATGGTTGTAACACAGACTATGTAGGAGCTATTTCTGCCATTGAGGATGGTCTACGAGGTTTCCTTCTTACTTCGTAATTTAGAGGTGGCACTACTAGTGGGTCGAGTCGGGTCAGGTCAGGGTTGGGTTGACCTATAAACAATTTTTATTTGTTTCTAAAAGTATACTTGAAAACAACAATATCAATTCTTAGAATGAAAACTACTTAAGAGGTTGTATGCCTTAATAACAGACTTCAGATTGAGTTTCAACCCATTCTATCCATTTGACATATTCACGTCTTAGTGGATGTTTTATTTGACCCATATAAAACACAACCAAATTGACGTGTTGAAATTACCACCTGTACCGTTTCAGCTGCAGGCGTTCAAGATGGTTCAAGTGGGTCACCTTTGGCTGGTAGACTATTTGTGGTTATTGGTGCTGGTGGTGCTGGAAAAGCACTTGCTTATGGAGCAAAAGAGAAGGGTGCAAGGATTGCGATAGCCAATCGGACTTATGGTTAGACTCTTAATACCCAGATGAGTTGCAAATAGAACATGATGTTAAATTTATGTGTGTTCTTTTTCTAGTTCAGTTTGGGTGAAATTCAACTATGTGGCTCTCATCATATTCAAGGGGTTGTTGGATGTGGGTTTTGAAAGCAACTATGTGATATTGATAATTAAAATCAAATAAGTATCTTACAAGATTTTAAGAGAGTTAGGACTTGTTGTTGCTTAAAGATGTTATAATCAGATGTTTGAGTGTTTGGCAAAATAGCAAATTCTTAGAAAAAATTATTGAAACAAACAAATTGCTAAAAAAAATAGATATTAAATGGGAGTAAAAGCCACTCAAGCTGTTTAACCTTTTTATTAATTTTTATGTTTCATTATAGAAGTTAAGTGTATGGATTATATTCGTGAACCATTTTTATCATTTTAAAAACTTGAATACAAACAATGATTTTGAAAAAAGAAGGCTCAAACCGCCAAAACCGAACCGGTCTAACCAATCTACACAACCCCACCCAGACAGCTTGGTTTGCCATTTCCCAAAACCATATTAGTGGTTCAACCTAGAATTTTCATCAAATCTAAGCCGAATTGGACCATGAACACCTTTAGTGACTTCATATCACAATAAAGCAGATAATCAATTACAAAATAGCAACTTCAAACACTCCTTTAGATGCAAAATTCATACACCAATTGCTTAATAGTTATTCATTTTTACAACATATAGAACGTGCTAGAGAACTTGCTGAGATAATTGGTGGAGAGGCTCTGTCTCTTGCTGATTTAAACACTTACAACCCAGAAAATGGAATGATACTTGCAAACACTACTTCAATTGGTATGCAGCCAAATATTGATGAAACTCCTATTTCCAAGGTTCGATATCCACCACTTTCTGCTAATCTTTTACATTCATAATGCTTTGCACCTGTAAATTTAACACCAATCTGATGTGAATATGTGCATTAGCATCATCTTATTCTTTTTGGCAGGAAGTTTTGAAGTCATATGCACTGGTATTTGATGCTGTTTACACGCCTAAAATCACCAGATTACTTCGGGAAGCTGGAGAATGTGGAGCCTTAATTGTTACTGGGCTGGAGATGTTTATAGGGCAGGCGTATCAACAATATGAGAAATTTACAGGATTACCTGGTAAGGTTTAATAGGCAAAATCATCATGTGGAGTCTCACCTTATCACTTTTCTTATAGGTTTTATATTACTTTTCAACTGCAGCACCTAAGGAATTATTTAGAGAGATTATGGCAAATCATTGACCTGTCTTAGTTATTCATGGTATGTACTCATTTTATCCCATCTTCCTTTATTTTGTGATTTGTCTCATTTGTTTAATCTTTATCAAGTTACCTTCACATAAACCCTTAATAATGACCGATATGATCAATTTGATAAGTGTTTTATCTCTAGCATGTCAGTCGAGTAAAATCCAAAAATTGGCCAGGTCGTATTTTTAATGCATAAAACCTTGTAAATCATGTTATTCAGAAAGCGTTTCAGGTGAACCTGTTACAAAAGGTTATAAGTTTTGATATATTACCCAACTTGTTTAATAACCATTTTGCCATTTACACTACTAAAATAACAATCTAATTATTCTAGATCAAGTGATTTAAGCATTCTTATACACGTTGGTGACTTCGACATGCTTCATTTTCAGTCAAGATTTTGAACGTTATCATCTGACCGGTTAGGATCATATTTTAACTGAGATTGACCCATTTTCTGGTAAATGGATCAACACTGTTGCTCAAGTTTTCACAATTTATGTTTGAATGAAATGCTTTGTTGTATACAGAATCTTAAGCTTTCAAAGCAGTATGTGGTGTGCAAAATAGCGCACACAGGAAGCTGGGAGGTGGTGATTCAGATCATTGTTTGCATAATATGTTGTATTCTCAGTATTTTTGTTTCTACAAAATAAGGGATTTTTATTTAACAGATCATTGTATTTGAAGTTAATAGTGTAATAAGATTTAGTGGTTAGTTTAGTGGATCCAGGATTTTTAAGACATCCGCAATACCGCACCACTGTCACGCCACGTCAGCAGCGTACACTGCACGTTTGCATCCTCCTTTGCTTGCGGCGAGATAGAATGAGATTGTGGTCTTCTCCACTGCGCTTTTAGGTTTATTGCCTTCTCTCCACCGCACCCGTCTGCATCACACCCATAGTGTGCGGGGAACCTATTACAATGAGTCTGATAAAGAAATCTCTTACACCCCTCAAAATGTTTGATTAGGGTTGACAAAACATGTTAAATATGACATGAAATGACGCATGCAAAACATGCACAAGAAATTTTATCATTTTCTTCAACATAAACTCGAACCTCTTTATAAATGTTTTACACTACTAGACTTGTTGAAACACGTTTAATATTACATGTTTAATGACTTGATGTGACATGAAACATTTTATACGTATCATAAATTATAAAATAAAATAAAAATCATTAAAGTTTAAAATCCACGATAGTAATATTATTTGAAAACAATTGTTAGAACATTTGAAGCAAAAGGTTATAAAAAGTTCAACCAATAATACATTACATTAATAAAAATCAGATCATCAATCCATACAAAGCCAGTTCAAAATGCTATTTGCAACATGTTTCTTTTGCTCGTTGGATGGCTGGAGCATGAAGATTGATTGATGAAGAATATAGATTTGTGGTGTGGTCGGCTTAACTGCTAGGGTTACGAAAAAGATCTAATATTGAAATTGTGATTTGTGAAGATGAAAACGTTGGTGTAGACATGGCTAGCGGTTATGGTTAGTAAAAAAAAAGCTGAAATATACATATTTTATTATTAAAACAATAAAAAAATATAGGCAAGTTTAAACATGCTATAAACATGTTAAGCAAATGTTTAATTGTGTTTAAACAAATGACATGTCAACCTATTTAAGACGTATAACTATTAAGCTCGAACTCAAACATGTTTAGCCAATGACCTTCTAGTAGCAGCACTCCTTGTTTCTTCTAAAGAAGAAAGCTTGGGTTCAAATCTAGTTGTAAACGAGTCGGTTTCCTCTCAGAACTATGGCCTCAAACTATCAGTAGACAGTTAGAATCTTGTTTGAGGTACAGATCATACCTGTGCTATAAAAAACATGCCACTAATCCTGTTATCACCATCGTTACAAAAACATATTTAACTTATTAACAACGTGTCGTGCGTGGTGCCGCGCCGCGTCGCGTCGTGTCGTGTCGTGTTGAAAATTAATGATCACCAGTCAGACGTTTGATCACAGTTTCAGTTTCACCACTTTCCCCAAATGTCCCTCGATTTGTCAAGAGTGAAAGAAAACCCTAACCTTGATCCCACTCGCACAATGCATCTCTTTCGTTAGTCACACATGAACACCAGCATACTGATGCCTTTGTAATTGAATTCTCATATCAACAATTTCTACTGTAATTCGGTGTATATGTGATATAATATGGATGATGATGACGACAATCGCAACGATGAATCACACGAATCGGATAGCAGTACATACGATTATGGCGGTGAGGAGACGCAGATATTCGATAGTCAGTTTTGTGATTCTCCATCTTCATCGTTCGGTAAGCAAGATTGTAACTTGTAAGCAATCTGTTACAGCTATGAGTAATCAGACAGTTTTATGATCGTTTTCTTTCACTTGAATTAGGTAATATTATACAACATACTGTTCCTTTTGATGAGTTAGCAACCCAAGTGATGGATCTTGATGGTGAGACTCAAGTGATGGATGCTGATGGTGAGACCCAAGTGATGGATGTATGTGGTGAAGTTGAAGTGATGGAGATTTTTGATTCTGGTGAGAGGAATGAGACGCAGTTGTTCGATGGGTATGAGACTGAAGAAGTGGTGGTTAGTGATCATGGAGGAAGTGAGAAGACTGTTGTAGTGGATGATTTTGATGAGTGTTCTGATGGTGTTTCTGGTGGAGGAGAATGTGCTGTATCGGCTGGCGTAGAGCACGAGAAGAGTATGCATCAGTGCAATGAAGATGTGAAGGATTGCAAGTTAAGAGCAGATTGTGGAAGGAATGAACAACACATTTCTGGTAGTTGATGATATTTAGAGTAAACTTTGTTGCGTAAACCATATTATTATAATGGTAATCTAATATTTTGAACTGGAGTTTTGCTAAATATAACCCTAATGAGTAATGACTATGTATAAGAGATAAGGACATGCATAAAATGATTGTAATTTAAACATATAGTTCTTGATAAGTGTTATGTACAATAATTTTGCATGTCCAAAGTTCTTTGAATTGAAATGATTAGGAGGTTTTATGCACCAAATTACATTTTGGGCACCTAAAAAACCCAACCCATTCGACCTGTTGCCTTTTTAGCTTTTTTTTTTTTACACATTTTGACATTTTAAAGAAAAAACATGATTCAAGTCAACACATTCAAAAGTAAATGTTTTGAAATAGCCACTCTGGTGAAAATATAGGTATTTTTTGAATATCTGGGGTTAAGGTAGTGATTTTTTTAACATTGCTTTTATGTTATTTACATGGCAGGAATTGGTGTCAAGACGTTTACCTCAATTCGCGCGGCATCTATGAGGGCTGCTGGCCTAAAAGCGCTCAACAAGGTTTCTAAAAGAAGTAAGAGTCCATCATATTCCACTTTAAATTCAGAACCTGACATTGAACATAGAAAAATACTATCTGAAAAAAGTCAATCTCATGACCTTGAGAATATCAACCAAGTAACTGATGTTCCAGATAGTGGAAATAGGTGTGGATTTAGCAGGTCAACTGCAAGAAAACTTTTTGATGAGGATACACTTGCTGTAACTAAAGAGGCAGATGACAAATTTGACCTGTGTGGAGCAGCTAACTCGCCTGAATTGGATACTGAGTTGGCTGGGTTGAGCTATATTGATTCTCAAGAACCTGGGGATGCATCACAAGCAAATGCACTTGACTTTGTGGATAACTTTCTGAAAGCTAATATCGATTTTGATGATGATTGTGGCATTAGAAGGTCAACTGGATGCAAGTCAAAGCCGATTTTAAGTGCTAAAGGGACTCAAACTTTTGCCAAAAGTGTTAATCTTATCAATGCAGTTGATAAAGAACAGGCTTTTTGTTGGGATAATAATCTTGAAGATGAAGGAGGAGGAGAATTTTATAGAAAAAAGAAGGAAGTATTCTTTGCTAGTGGAAGTCGGAAGCTAAAATCTTCAGTTCCTTCTAGAAGTGGCAGGAGGTTGGGGCAGTCTGACTCGAAATTGGGGTCAGGTAAAAATAATAATACAAAGAAAAGCTTAGGAACAGTCTTTAAGGATTTGACTTTCCGGAAGAATCTTATAAAAGAATTGGATAAACAGCCAACAGATATGCCAAGTGACACGAGTATTCAAGGAACACTACACGAAACGACCGAGGTTCGATTTGACACTCAAATGGCTGCTGAAGCAATGGAAGACTTATGCTTTGGCTTGCCAGAAACTGGCCATGATTCTACTAAAACAAATGAGGGTTGCAGCCATATGCAAAAGGGTTCTCATAAAAGTGAACCCCTACCCGTGTCTAACAACGGTGTCCAAACAACACGATCAAAATCAAAGATGAGTGCTGATCGCTCAAAGGAGGTGAAGCATGCCAAGTTGGCTGCTAAAAAGAGTGATAATCTTGAAAATGAGGTGTCTGACGTGGCAAAAGGAACAGGAAAAATATCTCGTAAAAGAAGAGAACTTGACCCTGTAGATGCTTCAGCTACATCTGCTGTCCAGATGTCAGTCAAAAAACGACATGTTCAAAATATTACACCTGTAGCTCGTAGAACTAGGCAATCGACCAAAAATAAGGAGTCAAACAAGGAGATAAATATCCTTACTGGAATCCATCCAAAGGGCAAAAGAACTAGTCGAAGACTGTCTTCCAAAAGAAAAGAAGTTGGTACACAATCTATCTCTAGATTAACAAGGTTAACATCTACTATTTTGACTGAACAAGAAAAAGGGTCAATAAGAGAAAGAACTGAACGGAGTCTTTCAGGATGTACTACCCCTGTAAGCCGTGGGACGCCTGTAAAAGATGCATCTCCGATCTGCATGGGAGATGAATATATAAAGCAGTCATGCAGGAGGCCATCCCTTATTCAAGAAGTCAATAGCTTATTTCCCACGGATTCATTATTTAGATCTCCTACAAGACAGAGGAGAGATGTGTCTTTGATCCGTGTTCTGTTCAGTAGGCACTTAGATGAAGATATAATCAAGCAGCAAAAAAAGGTCCCATGTTTTTGCTGCTTCTTGACCTCTTTTACTAGAGTACTAATCTTTAGAGGTGACAAATTAGAATGGTTTACTTTTGAGTGATCGATTCGGTTTATTTATTAAAGTAAAATGATCTTTTCTGTTGATATTTTTACACGCTAATAATTTGAATAAAACTTAATTCTGTGGACATAGTGTTTCAGGCAGACCAACTTGACGTTGTCTTTGTCAACTTGTACGAAAATGAACCCTTTTCTCAACAATGCTTTTGTCATTTGATCCAACAGTGTTCCATTAGATAGGGATATATAATGTTTTTTTATAAATAAAATGGCCTTTTTTGATCGGTTTCTACTAATTTACTTCGGATTGGGCACTTCAGGTCATGCTTTATCTCCAATGGTAAGATAAAAAATAGTAGCTAAAATGGCAACACATCGAACAAGTCTAAGAGGTCTGAAGTGGCCTAAAGTGTATTCTTTAAAAAAAACTAGGTTATTATTCAAACAAAGCCATAGTTTACATACTAATTATGTATAAAGAAAAAACAAAACTTTTTGGACCTCCATGACCCTGCCCATGTCATCTTGGTGCAAATTCGGCCCACTTTTACCTGGCCTGTTACCCTACCCATCCACATATACCAATCTTATTCAGGGGTTGCTAACTGCTACATATTACTGGTATAACTGTCACAGATTTTACTTCGCTTGGGGGCTTCAGAATCGTCTTCAATGTCAGATGCAACACACTTCATAGCAGATAGTTTTACTCGTACCAGGAACATGTTGGAAGCCATTGCTCTTGGGAAACCAATAGTTACACATCTATGGCTTGAAAGCTGTGGACAAGCTTGCTGTTACATTGATGAAAAAAATTTCATACTGAGAGACGCTAAGAAAGAAAAAGAATTCGGCTTTAGTATTCCATCTTCCCTGGCACGCGCATCTCAACATCCTCTTTTAAAGGTAATAAGCTAGTGTTGTTTAAAATATTTCACATATTGGCATTATACTAATATGCTTTTACCATTGATAAATCAATCTATTCATGCAGGGACACCGCGTCTTGATTACACCAAATACCAAACCTGGTAAAGAGATATTATCAAGCTTGGTCAAAGCAGTTCATGGTGTGGTGTGTAAAATTTCTCACCTTGTGCAGCTATTATAATTATTTTTTGTTATAATATCCTCTCCCTTGTTTGAATCTGAAACAAATATGGTGCGAGTTCAATTTCAGGCGGTTGAACAAACGGGCAGAAGTTCACTGAACGCCGATAACGTTACGGAGGGATTATTGATTCTGTCTTGTGAAGAAGATTACGCAGTCTGTTTGCCTTTTCTTGAAAAAGGTTTATATTATTTTTAATTAAATACTTTCTTTGGAGAAATAGAGTTATCGAGCATTTGTTGAAACCTGCAACCTCCTATACAAATGCAGGAACAGCAATATACAGCTCAGAGCTTCTACTCAATGGCATTGTTACCCAGAGGCTGGAATATGAAAGGTTGCTCTCTATCTGTTTTCAATGCATAGTACTTGTTAAATCCAAATATCCAAAAGAATGGTTTTTATATAATTTATGTAATCATATCTGATGCTAATTATGTACCAGAAAAGTTAAAATTACATTATTAAATGGCAGGCATCGTCTCTTTTCAGACCATGTGAAAGAAACCCGTTCAAAAATCCGGCTGAAGAAAGATGATAACCAATATAAGCCCGTTGGTAAAGTTAGATAATTATCCGTTTGAACAATATTTATTGAATTTTTGCACATATGGTGTCACTTGGTATCTGATCTTTTCCCTTGTTTCGGGTTTTTGCATGTAAATGTGAGAAAGGAGTAGCCTTGTTTCTTGTTATTTTGACTATTTTGATATTATATGGTGATTTTTGAGGTGAGTTTAAGATTTTATATTTCATGTAATGTTGCATCCAAACAAGTAGTTTTTAACAATATAAGACCATAAACTAAAGTTAGCAAAAGGTGCCGTATTGTATCAAATGGGTTGTGTTTAGCACATGTTTAACACGACTATTAGACCCAAACATGGTGAACATTTTATTCTCTTAAACACTAATACGAATATGTTTGATAAATGGGTTACATATGACGTGTTTAACACGATTAAATGTAATATTTTAATGAAATGATTGACATGTCATGTTTAACGTGACTAAATACAACACTTAAGCGATAAGAATGACCGCCACGTTTAACATAATTAGTAATACGACTTCCTAAACTTGTTTAAAAAATAATCAAATACAACTAATGTAACAAAATAAAGGTTACAAAAATTAATGATTCATATAATATATTTATTTATTTATTTATTTATAACTTCTTAAAAAATGTCATTCATATAAACGTGTTATGACAATGTCATGTTGACCGATTCACTGATAAGTAAACGTATTATGCATGTTACAAGCACTGTTTTTAGACTCGGATCGGACCAGCCGGTCGGACCGGGATTTGGAGGTTGGACCGGTCCGAACCACCCTAAATCGTTTTATTTTCAAGAAACCGGTCAATTCAAACTGGTTCGTTGGTCGGACCAGGAACAGGGTTGGCCCGGTTTTTTTAATATCTTTAAATATTTTATTAGTTTTTGGGATTTTAATGACTTTAACGGATAGTTCGAACTATGAATTAAAGTGCTGGATATGATATTTTATTGAGTTTTTATATATAACTAAAAACTAAACATATAAAATATCTATATTGAATTATATATATAACTATATATCTAATATACATATATATAATTATAGCATCATGCGGTTTTTAAATTCGGTTCGACCAGCCAACCAGTAAAGTGACCGGTTTGTCATCCGATCCGGTTCTGAAAACATTGGTTACAATTGTTACCTCATTCATAATAACTTTTGAACACTTTTTTCTTCAAAATACCTATATGACTAACCTATTATGAAAAATGTCTAGGGTCATTAGAACCATAAATAGAGTCGTCAGAACCATAAATAGGATTGTCTCAACCATAAATAGGGTCGTCCGAACCATAGATTGGGCCATCCGAACCTTAAATAGGGTTATTCGAACTTTAAATAAAGTCGTTTGAACATAATAGGACCGTTTGACCGTTCTTAAGTTCAATCAAACTTATTTTTAATCAGTTTCATATTAAGATGGGTTCAGTCAAACTTAATTTGGGTTCGAGTGATCATATTTGAACACGTGGACAAATCATGTTCGTTAAGTTAAAGTTCTGATGACTATATTTACGGGAGGAATGCGACTTTGTTAGGTGATGATATTTTTTGGGATGATACGGTCAAAAAGACATTTAAAGGAAAAATCTTGATCAAAGGAACATTCGAGGAATTTTCTCTTAAACAAAGAAAAAACTTGTATCTCATTTCATTATATTTATAATTTGTAGGATTCATGAGTAAATAAGTAGTGTTAAATTCCATAAATTAATATAACTAGTTTTTTAACCCGCCGCGCGATGCGGCGGCACAATTCGCGGTGTGATAAAGTATAAAATATAATCGACACGACTTGTTTCCGAGCTAAATTAAAGTAACTTGAATTTATACCGTCGAATGAAA
This sequence comes from Flaveria floridana, assembly GCA_018326465.1. NCBI lineage: Eukaryota > Viridiplantae > Streptophyta > Magnoliopsida > Asterales > Asteraceae > Flaveria > Flaveria floridana. The sequence continues at coordinate 4,877 of BJCO01714026.1, read as the reverse complement.
ACGTATTATATTTCACGCAACTCCAAAACGTAATACAGACCAACTCAAAACGTACATAAAAATAAGCACGTGCGGCGGCCGTATGTGGCATGATAAAGTGTAGACGGCAATCGCCCCGACTTGTTTCAAAATAAAATTTCTGTCGAAACGTAAAGTAACTCAAATTTATACCGTCAAATAAAAACGAATTATATATGATTTGACCCATGTTCAAACAAAATTGACGTTCAAACGTAAACCAACTCATAACATATTTTTAATTTAAGCCGACTTATTTTCAAACATATAGTTTATCAAAATTATCCTTATTACTTTCAATAAGTAATACTACTTTTTTAATCCGGCAAAAATGCCCTTATTATTTTCAAACACTGTTTAATTCCAGCGATCTATAAATTACTATTAAATGACTATTCATTACACTTGTGTTTTAATAGTATACAAGTTGGAGACAAAAGCCCTTTCTCTCTATACAATTTCTCTATCTATATTAGTTTATCTTTCTCTACAATATCTCTATTTATACATAAATACAAATAGTAGGGACCAAAATACAAAACATGGTTTACCATGTGGCCAAAACAAAATCCCCAAAAACATGCTATTCATTTCTCTTCATTTATAAATATATACAAGGTAAGAAGGCAACACTAAATGGCGTTAAAACGTTATCTATTTTAAATTTCACCAAATAAATTAGATGACATTGAACACCATAACAGATACCGTGCTTACTGAAGTGTTGTAATGCTTAACTATTAACAAATTCTTTAATTTTGCTATAAAAGATGAAGGGTGCCTCTGTATCTTTTTGTTGGATGAGAGTGACTATTAACATTTTTACGCAATCTTCACATCTAAATCCAAGAAATCAATGGCAGATCGAATGTGGGAAATGCATAATGCGATTAGAAAGTTATTGACTCCACTTAACTTGTAACAAAAACAAATTAACTTTGACCTCAATAGTCAAGCATGCTTATCTAGTTAGCTCTATCTTTTTGTTGGATCAGAGTGACCAATAACATATTTACGCCAGGCTTCACAACTTTAGATGATACACTGGCAAGAGATCAGATGTGAGAAACGAATAATGTGTTCAACCAAATAGTAATTTTGAACTCAAAAGTCACATAAAACCTCCCTCTTTATGTTTTTGCTTGGATTCATGCAAGATTTAAGGTTAGAGATAAGAAATTGGTATAAATCAGATGTGGTAATTGAATCACTTACTCGGGTCAACTGATATAGCTGATATAATCGGACCATAGCTTCCTCTAAATGGAATTCCAGTCGTGCCTTTTCCAGCCCAATAAAGTTGAATCTTAAGTGTATTATTCTTCACATTAACTGTATAACTCTTTATAACTGCCCTACCAGTACCTCCAGCCTCTTTCACTATATCAAAATCACATAGTTTTAACTCCCCCTGCAATAAAAGTTATCAGAAGTGTTGATATTCTTTTGCCAGTTGCAGAAGCATCCATTATTCTAGGGCTAATTGAATAAAACATATCAAGCACTGTTTTAAGCCGAAAAAAAAACCCTTCAATGTATTAAAAATATCTCTTTATTGTAACCCACTTTCAAAAATTTCAATTTTAAGGTAACTCTTCAATCATCTTTCAACAAAAACTCCTATCCTAAGCTTCACTTCATCGTCTTATCTACTTGAAAATTATGACAATTGACATGTTCTTAGATCCGTTGCTGAAATACAAGCCTCTTCAATTACATCTTTAACAACCTACGAAATAGAAGAACAACCAGGTACCTCTATAATCTAAACACATGCCATAAGTGTGTTCTAACAATATAATTTCAATGTTCAGAAGCAATAATTAGAAATAAACTAACCTGGATGCTGAAATCGCCATCCATGGAGACATTATATGAATCCTCCGACAAGAAAGCATCTCCGCCGGTAGCGGCGGAGCCTTGGAGCATCATTTGGCGCTCCCTGCGATCGAGATCGGAAGCCAGAGCAGCCAAATCGAACTCGGAGAAGAAGGGGCCCTGCAACACGGTGTTTACACAATGAACGGCACATAGCTTCGATTCTTGTACCTCGTGGTACAGCATTCCTCCGTTGATCGGACCTTCCATTGTTCTCGCAAAACCCTAGCTTCGATTGTTATTCCGTGATCGAAGATTGAGGGCAGGATATCGCTGATGTAATGTAGGTGGTACTCTTCATACTGTTCATTGAGGTTGGTTTTTAAATATATAGGGTAATTATCTTAATATATTTATAATTTATAGGATCTATGAGTAAATAAATAGTGTTAAATTCCATAAATTATAATATATATTAATCTCTTTGGTCGGTTACTATAGTAACCAGGAATATTTTGGTAATTTTAGTTAGGGTTTTACACGTGTTCGGTTGTCTGCTTTCATCTTTATCTCTCTTTCTCTCTCTGATGGAGCATCACTCCCAACAGCTTGTGATTCTGCGGATCTGAGAGAAAGAGACGTCATTTTCGGCGGATCCCCACCGCCATCACTCCTAACAGCTTGTGATTTTGATAGCGCGATGGTTGTTGGCGGTGGTAAACGCCAGAGATGGAGAGATAATCAAGTGGGGATAATAGGATGTCGGTGACTATGTGAGTTAGAGGCTCAAATGTAAGTATGGTCTCTTGCTCCAAGAAACTTTACATCAATGAAGTACGAAAAAAAAAGAAAATAAACAATTTTTATTTGTTTAAATTTTGGTTTTAAAACGATTTTTAATAACGTAGGAGAAATGATTTCGTACGACTTTATTGATGTTATAAAAGTGTCTTGGATATAAAAAGGTTACCAAAATTGTTATACGTTTAACTTTTAACGTAAGGTATTTGTCTGGTCAATTTTTATCACGCCTTATACGATTCCGTGGCGACGCAATTTCTAACGTAAGTTAACTGTCGGTAGGTCAATTTTTATCACATCGTGTACGATTCCGTGGCAACGCGCGGCGGTAAAAACTAGTTAATATAATTATCTTAAAGTTAGAGATGGGAATAAGTATGGGAATCAAATGTGAATTTTCTTACAGTTAACCTTTGGGTTCTCTAGTGGAAATCCAGGTTTGATTCTCACCACGTAAGCACTTTTGATGGTCAACCTCAAGGATGATTAAGGGATGTCAGGTCAAAGTTTGAGTGTAATAGTATTGTGGTGTAAAATTAGTAGTTTGAACTCCGCCCTTTAGCTTTAGCTTAGAGCCACGACTCTTGTTGTTTTCTGTGACGTTCGATAGAGATAGTAATTCGAACCCTGTCCATTTGCCTGGCTTGTTAGGAGGATGATCATATAGGTAGTAAAATGAGAAGTCAAGGTGAATACTATTTTATTTTATTTTTTTGTAACAAATATGTTTTAAAAACCTATGTTATATTCAATTATAAATGCACCTACAGAATAGTTTTCAACCTTTATCAACTAGTTTATTTATTCATCAGATTCGCTTTCAATTAAATTTACTTACTTTAAAATAATTAACTGAGGATTTTAAACTGAGGATATGAGCTAAAGAGAGGTTTAATTACACCTGGCAAGAGGGTGGGTCGGGTTGGGTCGGGTGCCAGGTCAGAATGGGTTCGGGTTAGAATGAGTTTGGGTCAGAATATAGTAATTTAAAAATGGGTTAGAATGGATTCGGGTCAGGATGAGTTTGGGTCAGGATGGGTCGGGTCAAAATGGGTTTAGACTCAAAAACCACATTGATTAACAATTACATACATAGATCAATCCAATGCAATGGGCACCCACGTTCTAATGAAATAAAAACTATAACTAAGTATTACTCTAATATCTTAAGGTAGGGCTATTCAAACCGTTCGACGCTCGCTCGACATTTCATTCGGAATTTGCTCGAAAAATGCTTGTTCGAATTTTTGTTCGATTGTAATCGAGCCGATCGGCTCGGATCGGTTTGTAAACGAGCCAACCAAGAGCAAAGGTCCGCTCGGTTCAGTTCGGATCGAATTAATATGTATTTATAGTTTATACGTAGCACTCTAGTAGATTTGACCTATTTTATACAAATATATAATTATATTTATGTGACATCCGGAAATCTTCCGTTACAAAACTCCGTTAGTTCCGTTAAGTTTTGCATACACGTGTCCGTAAGCACACACTAGTTGTCGTTTGACGTTAGTGACTTAATAATAATTAATAATGTTAATTTAATAATAATCTACTTGATTAGATGATTATTGTGTTATGCTTATGTGTTTACGCGATTTAAAGATTAGTCGGGAATTTTATCGCGTAACGCGGAAACGTGCGTGTTATTTCGTATGTCTTGTGTTTTTACAAAATAAAATATCTAAAGGTTACCATTAGTTTAGATTTTAATATTATTAAGTTAAAAACACATTACAAATAGTTAAAAACTTAATTTTTATAAAAACAATAAAATGCAAGTTTTAGAGGGGGTAATCTTGTAAAATTGATTAAAACAAAACACCACAACCCAACCCTTTCCCCCATGACAGACCTGCAGCCCCTCTCCCTCTATTCTCTGCGTTTTTCAGCCTTCAACCCTCAAATCTTCATGGTTTTGTTCGATTTCAAGTGCTAGAACGCGATTTGGATCTTCATTAACAAGTATACACGCGAATTGAAGGTTAGTTTTGATGTTTTTGTGGGTTTCTTGATATGGCCGAACCATGGCTGCGAAATTGGAGTTCAATAGGCTGAAATTTTGATGTTTTGATGTTGTTCACATGTTAGTTAGGTTGTATGTATGTTGTTTAGAATTGATTATGTAAGAAAACAACACTTTTGATTGATTGATTATGAAACTTGATTTACATGAACCCTAATTCGAAAATTTTGGGGCTTTTGTGGAATTGATTGTTGTTTGATGTTTTTAGGATGTT
>BJCO01713841.1:0-12516 GCA_018326465.1 Flaveria floridana | reverse complement strand
TACCAATTGTGAAGTCGCTGGATCGGTAAACATCCGAGCATGTTCTTGACGGAAGGATAAATAACAGCAATAACCAAAAGTCAATCAATAACACGAACAATAATCGAATGATTTCATTGATAAAACATAACGATTTTAAGCTCGTTACAACTTAAGAATCAAGACTCTTGGAAAGGGGAGTTCGAGCACGATCTCCCTTCTCATCCGGCAGCACCTAGGCCCCGGGCAGACTCCCTCTCAAAACCCTTAGGTTTCTACACATTGAAACTAGTATATATAGGCTTCGGCCCATATCAGATGCGACTGGGCCCATTCGTGCGATTGGACCATGCGTATGGCTTAATCGTACAACTGGACCATGCGTATGGTTCAATCGTATGACTGGACCATGCGTATGGTTCAATCGTATGACTGGACCATTCTTATGGTTCAGTCTTACGAATGCGCTAATTGCATCTCTCAGTCGCATGACTGGTCCATTAGCATGGCTCAGTCGTACGACTGAGTCTTAATCGCATATGCTCCTGCGAATGACCCAGTTTCATGTGTTTACAAGGTGTATAACATTAAGCCTAGACTATTCATCAAGCGACTGACACACTATATATGACAATATATGCTCCAACAGCTTTCTCAGATTTGTTGTCTTTACCTATCAGCTTACCTGCCCTTCCCCCCTTTTTCGGTAAATCTCACCCTAAAATTTTAAAAACAGAAAATCTTTTTATGATTTTGAAATTTTCAAATGCTAGAAAAAAATAGATTAGATGTAACATTAGGGAAATGAAAAATAAAATTAAAAAATTCTAAAGCTGAAAACGCTTTGGCGGACTATTAACTCGATTCCTCCGGAATCACATCTTCTTTCTTTTTGGCGCCGTTAACCTCTAGTAGATAATAAAATCTTGGTTTGTCAAATGGTTTTGTATAGAGGTTGGCACGCTGAAAATCCGTGTCAATTTTAATCACATCGATTAAATATTTTTCAAAACAATCATGTATGAAGTGATACTTTATTCCGATGTGTTTAATTTTGGGATGTTGTACCGGATTTTTAGTTACAGCTATGGCAACAGAATTATCAACAAAAATAGGAGTGTTAGTAAATTGCAAACTGTAGTCCCGCATTTGCTGTTGAATCCAAATGATTTGAGAGTAGCAGCTTGCAGCATCAACATATTCAGCTTCACATGTAGACAGAGCAACCAAAGTCTGCTTCTTGCATTGCCATGTGACTAACCGCCTTCCAAAGAATTGACACCCCACAGATGTTGACTTGTAGTTAATCTTACAGCCTACATAGTCTGAGTCACTAAACGCAATAAGTTCAAAGTTATCATCATAAGGATACCACAACCCGAGTGTTAGAGTATCCTTCAGATAATGAAAAATCCGCTTCACCCCAATAAGATGATTTACTTTTGGTTTTGACTGATTACTGTAGCAAAGGCATGTCGCATACATGATATCAAGACGAGAAGCCTTGAGATATTAGAGATCCAATCATTTCACAATACATGGTGGCATCAACCAAATCCCCATTTTCATCAGGTGCCACATCGTGGTTCGTGGCAAGAGGGGTATCGGCAAAAGTGACATTCTCCATGTCAAACTGACTTAGAATATATCCAACATACTTAGTCTGATGCAGAAAGATGTCGGTAGGTGTCTGATCCACCTGTAATCCCAGAAAGAACTTCATTTCTCCTATGGAACTCATTTCAAATTCATCTTTCATCACAGTTTCAATTTCTTTACATAAATCTTCGTTTTTGGAATTGAAGATTATGTCATCCACGTATATTTGAACCATCAGTAAATCACCATCCTTTTCTTTTATGAACAACGTGCAGTCATTTACTCCCCTATGAAAACCATGGTTCAACAGATGTGTGGAGAGTTTCTTGTACCAGGCTCTAGGAGCTTGATGCAGCCCACACAAAGCCTTGTCTAGTTTATAGACCATGTCCTGATGAAAAGGATCTTTGAATCCATCGGGTTGACTGACGTATACAGTCTCACGGATATCACCATGTAGAAATGCATTTTTCACATCCAATTGATAGACCTTGATCTTCATGTAGGACGCATAAGCTAGGAAGATCTTCATTGCTTCCATCCTAGCCACTGGTGCAAAAACTTCATTGTAGTTCACACCTTCGACTTGTCTGAATCCCTAACCACTAATCATGCTTTGTTTCTGATAATGACTGCTTGGTCATCTTTCTTGTAGCGAAGAACCCATTTCGTTCCATTAACCTTGGCACCCTTCAACCTGTCCACTAGTGTCGAAACGCCTAGCTTCTTAAACTGTCCCATGCCCCATCTTTCAAGGCATCACTTACATACCTGGGCTCAACTTGTGAAATGAGTCATTTGTATGCCCCATCACGCACATATCCCTTTTCCATCATAGCTGCGTAGTCAGTAGTGTATAGTTGATTTCTTGTCTGTACCCCAGAGAGAAGATCCCCGATGATGTTTTCCTGGGGATGTGTGACAACCGACCTCTAGGTCATTATTCTAACCTTTATCAACCTGCACCATTACCCATTTCAATTAATATTAATGTTAATATCATTATCATTATTATTATTAGCGTTATTATTATTGTTGTTATTTTTGTCATTTTTGTTATTTCATGTGGTTTTTATGATTATTTAGCTACTTCAAGCTTTAGCTTAGGGAACTTAGTGTTTTAGGAAAGTCAATTAGTCACTCTTGCAAAAACTAAATCATAATTGAAACAATTAAAATATTTATGAACACATAATTCACGGGTTAAAGCATTCATGTTCATGCACAATACTTAACAACTAACTAAATTATACCCTCTAATATACTACACTACACTACACTACAATACACTACACTACAAAATAATACTACGTAATATTATTTACCATTTAAATTAAATCAAAACACCCTCCACTACATGCCAATTTTAGCCGCCCCTTTCCACCACCCTCTCTACCACTCATCACACTCCCTTGAACTCCACAATACCACCCGCACACACTTTCATTTGCATGCAAGCATTATTCAAACTCTCCTCTCACCCTCTTTCCTCTCTCTTAGTTCCCAGCAGAAAACACACACCAGACCACACATTATCTCCATTTCCAGCCACATCTTTGAAGAACAACAACAAAACAATCATCGACCAAGCTCAAACAAGCAAGAAAGTGACGTTTTGTGAGCTTTTGGTGCACGGTTTTATCGGGTTCGACATCTCCAGCCTTGGTTCAAGATTCAACAACTCTCAAACTATCAAGCTCTTCCCAAACTCGTGAACCACTCAAAGTGTAAGCAACATCATACCCGAATGAGGCTATATCTTGTGTTTTCTTCACTTTCCTCTCAAAATTCTTACCATTGATCTAACAGAAACGTGCTTCTACAATCTTGTCTTGAGAAGCTTTTAACATCCTCGAAGGTATCTTATTTGTTATGTTGGTTATTCTATGGGTGGAACACGAGTTACACCAAGAAAACCCTCTTTTTGGGTGACTTTTGCATCATCTAACCCTGATGCCTTGTAACCTCCAAACCCAAGCTTGTAACATGCTAATAAATGGTTTATAAAACTCTTAATAACCTGTTTTGAAAGTATCTAAATGGTTTGGTCATGTTTAAGCATGATCCGTAAGGTTTTACACATGTGTAATGGGTTTAAATGGTGAAAACATACAACTACAAGCTTATTTCATGGTTGCATGTTAAATCCGTATGTTAGATCTATTTTTCAGTAATTTTTGAGTTATTAGTTGTGTATAAGGTGTTGTTAATGGCTGAAAAATAATAAAAGTAATGATTGTAAGCATTTTGAACATATTCGGAGACCCGAAAGGTGGTAAAATGACCATAAAAGTAAGAGAAATTAGAGTTTAACCATGTTGAAAAGAATTACAGGCTCTAAAAGGTTTAAAAAGTGATTTAAATCAGATTTGTTGAACACGTGGTAAAAAATGCTTTAAATGGAATTTTTAGTTAAAAATGGGTATTAACTGGGTAACGTTTGAAGGAAAAGTCTTAGAAATAATGGTATTAAACCTAAAATCCATGGAAACAATTTTATTTCAGTAAGTTCGGAACTATAAAACTTAATGATCAAGAAAAATTGGTCAAACAAGTTTTTAAACGTCAATTTCGGGTAAAAACACGTTTTAACGGGTAAAACCTAAAAAAATGAGGCTTTCAATTAAAAGAGGATTAATAATACATTCTCAACAGATTGTAAAACTTATTATAAGTCCTTAAAATAATATTTAAAGTTCTAAGGACTTAAAACCATAATATTTATTACAAAACCGTTAAAAACCTTTGGTTTTACCATAACCGGTAACGTAAAACATAACTATAATAGACCCGAACCTAAATTCTGAAAAATTGGTAGTTAACTAATTTAAAATGAATTACTTAACTCGAAAAACCTGATATGTGGTCATAAAAGTCAATAAATGCAAGAAAACAAACTTTGGGGTAGAAATTTCAAATTTTGAAACTTGGAGGACTAAACTGTAAATTTTGCCAAATCCATATAAACCGACCCCCTTGATCTAATAATCATTTAGTGAACTTAAGAAACCCATGGCAACTTCAATATAAACCAACCCCTATAAACCGACCCCTATAAACCGACCCCTATAAACCGACCCCCTTGAACTATTGTATAAATGATCCAACATTGTATAACATGTAAATTGTTTTCCTTAAGAAACCTACACACAGTGCCTTCCGTGATTAACAGGAGGGGTACCATAATGAGATCCTACGGGGTCATTTATTGCATGTGACAAGTTTTTAAAAGATACTAGGATGAACCATCCAGCAGGTATGGTCCACTATTTTGAGGCTCGGTTCTTTCTTCGGGATTAACCGGCACAGCATAACTTTTGAAGAGGCTAGACGGGACTGAGTGCAGGGTTGATTGTGATCCCCCATAATAGTGAGACTATGATTCTTTTTAAATCAAATGTGGATTCTATTGAATCCTTTTGTTTTTTAACTTTAAGCACTTGAATTCACAAACTTTTTAGTTGAAACAATTTTCTTTTGAGCATGTTTTAGGTAATCCATGAAGGGAGTCTAGCGGTTGTAGAAGACCTACACCTAGTACCATGACCATGGCATTGGCTTGTTTTGTTTTGAAACGTTTTGAACAATTTACATTTATTGTTATTGGAAACAATTTGTCCTGATGTTGTATGTACTTGTTTCATTTGGGGGCTAAACTTACCCTTAGCTCGGGTTTACTTTAAACATAAATGCCCTGTGATGTTCTATACTTTTGCGCTCTTATGATGGTTTGCTTCCGCTGCCATATGTTGTTGCTAGTCTGTGACGTCCCACCCTACTTAGGCCCAGGGTGTGACAGATTGGTACTAGAGCCAAAGGTTGTAGAGAAGTCGGGAATGCCATAGTTGACCCTAGGCTACAACCCTGATACCCTAGGACCGTCCTTATGGGAAAGTGTTGGGATGATCGGGTTGGGTAAATTGGTGATTACACTTTATCAACGTAATCGTGAATTTACCGGACGCGTAAATTCTAGCATGGACCTTTAGGTAATGATTAGACCTTTAGGTAATGATTGGACCTTTCTCCATTTGAAACTTATGATTTCTGAAATTTCTTTTGATGTCGTTTAAAGGTTTTTCCTAAGATAAACTACCTTGCCTGTTATAATTTGAAGAAACTACTGATTTATGATACTATTGCTTATTGATACCTCTGGTTATGGATACTATGGGGATATCTGATACTATTGCCATCACTACTACTATAAGTACTATTATTATTACAATCATGAGCTATGAGAAACCAAATCACTCATGATATTTCTTGCAGGACATCAGAGCTATGGCTGACAAAGGAAAGGCGTCGGCATACCCAACTGGCAGTACTGCACCAACTGGGAGCCTTAGGAAGGTGATGCCGCAAATGGAGTAAGAGGAATACATAAGGAGATGCGAACATCCAGGCTAGATATCTGTTACATCCGACGACACTGAGCCGTCAGAAGACTCTTCCTCGACATCCCCCTCCAGGAGCTGGACGCGCTCCCACTCACCACATGTCACAGCTCCTACCCACTTACCTCTCCTACCTATCGGGATAGGGGTGGACTTGTTATCACCCGCCCATGTAAGAGTGCTTGGCCAGGACCCTCAGTCTTCTTTAGGATGCCATCTCCTCGTCCACCACCTGTTAGGACTCCAACACCTGCACCACCGCTATTTGACCCACTCTGACACCAACATGACGAGCACTGGATACCACCTAGGCGCAGCATGTATGACGACCCTAGTATGCTAGCTGGTGACCCGTACTCCCAGTCTAGCCGCCGGGAAAGCGACGTAGGTCCCTTCGATGCTGCACTAGATGAGATTTTGAAGACCGTCCGTCGTAGCACGCCACTCGAACCTCTCAGTCTGCCCAGTTTCAGGCCATGATGGCTTCGCATAGGGTCCAACGGTTGGAGCAAGAGCAAAGGAAAAAGAACTCAGGGTGGTTAGGGTGGCTAAAGAAGAAGTGGGTGTGAGAGCGTGGAGAAGAAGTGGGATTGTCTGTCTTTTAGACAGTTGAAGGATACAATTTCTATTATTATCAGATACTATTATTATTTATTATAGGGGTGACGGCACCTTCCAACTTATAAGGGTATATGTCTGATTCAATTATGCTTGTTGATACTATTAACTCAATATATCTATGAAACTATTTCTATTAATGCTAAATTTCGCTGAGCTATTTATATTGAACTGCTATGTGTCATGTTATGCGTTAGGAATGTTGGCCCGTGTCCATTCTGGATGAATTGTCTTAAATTAATGTAGTGGAACATTGTTAAAGATATTTAGTGGTATGTATATTACACTCCCTCCTTCTAGGACAAGGTATATTAGGGTAAATGATCCATGGGATACTCGAAACCAATTATGAGATGCTAAACGAATTTATTGTGATGCTATCAGAATGCTGACTAGGAGAGGAACCCGGATTGGAAGACAAAGAGCTACTAGAGGCCGCCGTGAGGAGGCTAGACAAGCCAGAAACCAACCCCTAACTCCACCGGGAACTCCTTGTGGAGAGAATACGAATCAAGGGAATGATGAGAGAATTGCCAACCTCGTAGCACAAAGGATTGCTAACGCCATTCCGTCCATCATAGCCAAGATCAACGTGAACCGGAATAACCTCGGTGGTAATGATAGATTTGGAAATGACAAGGGCAATAACAAGGAAGCTGAAGCACTAAGGAATGGATGCTCCTACAAAACCTTCATGGCGTGCAAGCCAAAGGATTTCAATAGCACCGAGGGTGCGATAGAGACGTACCGATGGATCGATGAAATGGAAGTTGTCTTAGATATCGGTGAGTGTAAGATGGACCACATGGTGAGGTTCGCATCCCAATCACTCAAGGGATCGGCTCTGGAATGGTGAAAGATGGTTATTCGTTCCCGGGGAAGAAACTGTAAGGCCCCCCGCTCCCGGGCACCTCACAGTTGGTCGTTCATCGCACATAAAACATACATTTGACATATATTTATAAATATCTTAAATAAACATTTGTAGCTGAAACATTGAAAAGATACATTTCATTTCATCATAAAATCTTTTACAAAAGATTACATCGTTACTCGTTACAAAATGGTCATAAACAGTGACATCTAGTATAGAAATATTAAAAATTTCATCACAAAGAAGATTCCTTAAGTAATCCCGTTTATCAGGATCCTTAAGGAAGGTTCCTTGGGTAATCCCGTTTATAGGGATCCTCAAGGAACACTTGACACTTGCATGCAACATAAGTTGTTGCATGCATTATGCGCCCGTATTCCATTGCGTGGCAGCATTATCAAAAATAGAATGCCATCCCCAACGAGCTGAGTAGTCGCCTCGTGCCATCCCCAGCAACACTATCTGTCAACTGGAAACACATAAAAGTCAGTGTTGCTGAGTGAGTTCTAGTTTTTTTTTAAATAAACATACTTTATTTACATCGTAAACCATTCCTTTGTTTCACATGATCATACATCATATGTACACATAGATAATATTCTTTATTATCTTCATCGTTCGTTATACATCATCATCTTTCAATTCTCATATGGATCCTGTCAGGCTTTACCCACTTCATAGCACTTAGCTATGATTATTGTGGTCGAATGACAAGGATCCCGTTCATCTTTGCTTGCACATTGAATACGTTTTGTACCAATACCATATGCTATACCCCGATCAGTCTTAGCTACTGGGTCATGAATCCATGGAGCGTATGCCATAGTGGGCCGTGAATCAATAGAGCATATGCCACAGTACTAGTAGGTAAGCAGTAGAGGTACCATGAATAGGGTCAATCACAAAGAAGGACCCGTTTACCTTAATTCAATGCTTGCGAGACTTAGTTCGTTCATTCATTAATGCATGTATTCATCATCATATTTCCTTTTCGTTCATTCATTAATACATGAATTCATCATCATGTTCCTCTTTCATTATCTTTCACTTTACGTTACATAATACTTCATTCATTCATTCTCATAATTCGTAAAGTTTTGGAAAGATAAACATACATAATCATAAGGAACATACACATATCATTCATTCATCATCATACAAAGCATCACACACATATGGTATACCATAGGTATACCCATGCAACATCATCATCATCATCATGCCTATGTTACTCGTTCACCCAAATAAATCAGGTCTTACTAAACTTAATCCGCATTTCATACTATGGTTCATCCGCATTAGTCTGACCATCGGCATTAGTCAATGCGGATGAGGAATGCCTTATCCGCATTTCGTGATGTACCCGCATTAGTCAATACGGCTGAGAAATGCCTTAGCGCATTTTCGGACTTGTCCGCATTGGTCAATGCGGTTGACCATTGCCTTACCGTATTTCATAGATCGTCTGCATTTGTTCAATACGGCTAAGATGTCTTAGCTACCTTTCCTGATTTGTCCGCACAGGGTAATGCGGCTGAGCATTTCCTTAGCCGCATTCACTGATCTCTCCGCATTTATGTCAATGTGGTTGAGAATGTGCTTGACCGCATTTGCATGGTCGTCCGCATTGGCTAATGCGGTTGACCACCTTAGCCACATTTGCTTCGGCAGTCCGCATTGGACCATGCGGTCGAGTGTGGCAACCTGTAACTTAAACTGTGCCCCCCTTTAATACTCATTCATCATCTTAACACCTCTATAGCACATAATTATCATATTATTCATTTAGAACCACCTAAACATCATGTATACCATCCTAGAACATACATTAACAGTATACCTATGAACATTCATGCGTAAATCATATATAACTGTTCTGGGAAGTTCGCATATAGTGGAACCAGCCTCCCGAATAGACCGTATACACATATACATATACATACATGTACGGGTTAAACACCCGCAACTCAAAAGCAGTTTCAGTATGTGTTCCAGCCCCCAAAAGCGTTCGAAAAAGCATAAAAGAAGGGGTCTTACAACTCACATTGTATTGCTGGGTATGGCTTCTTCAAAACCTGTCGCCGTGAGACCTTGTACCTCGGATCCGCCCTCTTCTTGTTCTTGTTCTTCCTTCAAATTCCCGTGGTCTGCTCTTTCTCTCTCTAGAACACTTCGACGATTTGGGATTGTGAGAAAAAGTTTGCGCAGCCATCCTTATGTATATCAGACATTTACTTTTCTTTGTACTTTTACACAATACCCCCTTCCACTTTTTCTTTCTTTTCCTTTCCTTCCAAAATTCTTTCTTTTCTTTTCCTCTTATTATTTCTCTTTGCATGAATAGGGTCAATCACAAAGAAGGACCCGTTTACCTTAATTCAATGCTTGCAAGACTTAGTTCATTCATTCATTAATGCATGTATTCATCATCATATTTCCTTTTCGTTCATTCATTAATACATGCATTCATCATCATGTTCCTCTTTCATTATCTTTCACTTTACATTACATAATACTTCATTCACTCATTCTCATAATTCGTAAAGTTTCGGAAAGATAAACATACATAATCATAAGGAACATACACATATCATTCATTCATCATCATACAAAGCATCACACACATATGGTATACCATATGTATACCCATGCAACGTCATCATCATCATCAAACCTATGTTACTCGTTCACCCAAATAAATCAGGTCTTACTAAACTTAATCCGCATTTCATACTCTGGTTCATCTGCATTAGTCTGACCATCCGCATTAGTCAATGCAGATGAGGAATGCCTTATCCGTATTTCGTGATGTACCCGCATTAGTCAATGCGGCTGAGAAATGCCTTAGCGCATTTTCGGACTTGTCCGCATTGGTCAATGCGGTTGACCATTGCCTTACCGCATTTCATTGATCATCCGCATTTGTTCAATACGGCTAAGATGTCTTAGCTACCTTTCCTGATTTGACTGCACAGGGTAATGCGGCTGAGCATTTCCTTAGCCGTATTCACTGATCTCTCCGCCTTAGGTCAATGCGGCTGAGAATGTGCCTTGACCGCATTTGCATGGTCGTCCGCATTGGCTAATGCGGTTGACCACCTTAGCCACATTTGCTTCGGCAGTCCGCATTGGACCATGCGGTCGAGTGTGGCAACCTGTAACTTAACCTGTGCCCCCCTTTCATACTCATTCATCATCTTAACACCTCTATAGCACAGAGTTATCATATTATTCGTTTAGAACCACCTAAACATCATGTATACCATCCTAGAACATACATTAACAGTATACCTATGAACATTCATGCGTAAATCATATATAACTGTTCTAGGAAGTTCGTATATAGTGGAACCAGCCTCCCGAACAGACCGTATACACATATACATATACATACATGTACGGGTTAAACACCCGCAACTCAAAAGCAGTTTCAGTATGTGTTCCAGCCCCCAAAAGCGTTCGAAAAAGCATAAAAGAAGGGGTCTTAGAACTCACATTGTGTTGCTGGGTATGGCTTCTTCAAAACCCATCACCGTGAGACCTTGTACCTTGGATCCGCCCTCTTCTTCTTGTTGTTCTTCCTTCAAATTCCTGTGGTCTGCTCTTTCTCTCTCTAGAACACTTCGACGATTTGGGATTGTGAGAAAAAGTGTGGGCAGCCATCCCTATGTATATCAGATATTTACTTTTCTTTGTACTTTTACACAATACCCCCTTTCACTTTTTCTTTCTTTTCCTTTCCTTCCAAAATTCTCTCTTTTCTTTTCCTCTTATTATTTCTCTTTGTCTAATCAAAATTTCGGGTGTTACAGAAACGCTGTTAACCGAATGAGTTGGACCGAATCCAGGGAGCTGATAACCAACAAATACTGCCCCATCAATCAACTCAAGAAGTTGGACTCTGAATTTCTGAGCCTGGAGATGAAAGGTCCTAATTACATTGAGTACATCAACCGCTTCTTAGCCCTGTCTTGACTGGTGCCACACCTGGTGACACCGGAATCTAAGGGCGTAGCACGTTACATCTGGGGGCTACATCCTAGAGTCAGGGGAATGGTTCGATCCTCCAGGTCCTTAACCCTGCAAGCTGCGGTTGAATTCATAAACAATTTGACTAATGATTTAGTTAGGGCTGGATGGACTGAACAAACCAAGGCTGACGAAAAGAGGAAGCCGATGGGTAAGAAAAGAAAGTGGTTTGATGTGAAGAGAGCTGTTGATACATTGTTCCTAGTTTATGTTCTTAAATGTCAATGTCTTTCATTTCTTACACATATGTAATAAAAATGTTTAATGAAATATGATGTGAGTTTTGATGTTGAATTGTTTTTGTTTATATCATATTCATATTGTAATTGGTATTACTTACATTTTTGAACATTTTATATAGGTTTGAGGTTATTGTACATAGTTCTGAGTCAATAAACAAACAAACCAACAAACCCAGTATATCCCACTCAAGAGTAGGGTCTGGGGGGGTAGGTGGTGGCAAGTCTTTCCTCTATCCAGATAGGTAGAGAGACCGCTTCCAAAGAGACCCCCTGCTCGATAACAAAAGCAATAAAACTAGGAAATCAACATATAATCAAACATAAGATATAAGCTATATGATATATGATACCGTACCCATCATACAGCAAACATTAAAATATCACCAAAAAATATAAAATGAACAAGCATGATTCGGAAATGTGTTCAACTTAGTCGTGTGGTTATTCATGCTAATGGACCATACTTATGGACCATACGCACAAATGAACCATACTTATGGACCAGTCGCACGACTGAACCAGGAGACTGGATCAGTCGTATGACTGGGACATAAGTTTGACTCAGTCGCACGACTGAACCTTCAATTGTGCATGTGAGTCAGACGCATGAGTCAGTCGCACGACTGAACCATGCTAATGGTTCAGTCGTACGAATAGACACTGAAAACCTATAAATACCACATAATTCGTGGAAAAACAAAACACTTTGAATACTATCATACCCTAGCCGTCCAGAGCGTAAAAGTTCATCCATCCAAGTTCATAGTTCGTTCCTGAT
>BJCO01713577.1:0-12941 GCA_018326465.1 Flaveria floridana | reverse complement strand
ACTCATGTCTGAAGACTGACACAGTACCGGAGCATGCGATCCTCTACTCATCCACTTAGATCCTGTCTCATGCAATATCCCCGACTCATGCTCGGAAGCTGATGCTGTGTCGGGGCCTGCTCACAAACCCCCGACTCATGTCCGAAGACTGACACAGCACCGGGATACGCAACAAAGATCCCGTTGAGTCAGTCACCTGGATTGAACTCCATCCGAGTCTGTTGCAACACAAAGTTGCTCACCTCACTATCTCGTCCCATGCCATACGCAACAAAGATCCCGTTATGTATGTTAAGTTGTGTATAGCATAAAGGTAGTGTAGATTACCATCAAAACATCTTTACAATTTTCCTATATGTCTAGCACATTGTCACCACTTGGTAAGTCATGGCGGAAGGAAAACAAAATAACACAGTCAGCTTTGATATAGACTAGATATCTATTTAAATATACATTACCTATGTTCTACAAACACAACTGTTTTGCTTACTTATAAACTCATGAACTCAGCAACCTTTGTGTTGACACTTTAGTATGTCTTTTTCAGGTTGCTGGCTGCATGTGCATATAGGAGCACATCACAAATCATGCATATTTCAAACATTTATTTTACGAACTTTAGTTATACGTTACATCTTTAACTAGGGTTTTGGGCGCGTGTTTTGCGTGTTTACATTAGAAAGTTTTGGTTTGAATATTTAACTTACGCTTCCGCAGTATTTTAGAACTTATAAACCATGAGCTTTATTTTGAAAATTCATTTAGAGGTTGTTAAGAGTAAGTAATGACTTGGATCCTGGTATGTTCATAGTCTTGCGGTAAAACCCCGCGCATTATTTTTAGGGTGTAGATTTTTTTTTGTTTTTTTGTGTAAATGTCTATTACTCATGTTTGATTAATTATTACGCATATAAATTGTATTTTTACTCATGTTAAAGTATTAAAATTATCTTTTACGTATATGTTAAAATACTAAGAAACATGTGTTAAAGTATTTAAAACTATCTTTCACGCATGTGTTAAAGTATTCATTAAATTATTTATACATGTATTAAAGTATTTAGAATTATTGAAGCATGTGAAAAGTATATATATTTTGTTAAAGGTTTTCGCACAAATTTAGTTTTAATTGGTTATTACTAATACTAAATTACGCTCACCAAAGGCAAGTGTACCCGTCGTGTAGTAATATAGTGATGGTAAGAAACCGAGTATCAATCCGTGGACACACCGAGCCTGCTCAACAACTTTAATGTTTGACTACCATATTTGATTTTTGTTTTGAGAAAATGATAAATTGCATCAATGTAATCAAGATTTTTAAGGTTTAAAGAATAATAATTAAAATAAAGTAAAAGTAAAATTGAAACTTTTTGGTTTTAAACCAGGGAATAAAGGGTATCATCCTAACTAGATTACACTTATGTAACTGTGATGAATATCAAGGTGTGAGTAAATATATAAGTTTAAGTAGTTATGTTAATGTTTGTTACACATGAGCCAACGCGGATTTCTTGTCTTCCGGCTCCGTAGTGATTATGATACCAGTATGAGTAACTTACAGTACTAATCAATCAAAGTCACCAGTAATGTAGGTAAATCTAGTGTTGTAAGGTTATATAAGAAGGTCGATGCAACCAAAGCAACCCAAGACTTCCTGCATGCATGCACTATGTACAAAGTAGAAGTTACTTTGAAAGTTTTACACTCTGCACAGAAAATATTCTAAGTGTAAAATCTTCCGAAGCCAGATATCAAATCTTACGAAGCCAAAAGATAAAGTCTTTTGAAGCTTCAAGGACAAAGTCTTTCGAAGCCAAATAAAAAGAAGACCGATTTCCTTCAAAGACAGAGGAGAATATGCTTTCTTCGGATGCACTTTTGTATAAAGCTGACTCACTTTTTGCTACAACTCTAAAAACTCACCAACTTGCATGAGTTGTTGAAAAGGTTCATGCTTTTGCAACTGTACATTGAGGTCACAGTCTGTGTAACACCCGGAAAATTTTGTCAAATAAAAGAAAGAAAAGAAATGAGAAATAAAAGAAATATATTTTGCAAGAAAGATAAAGAGGCCAAAGTGGAGGGGTGCAAAGTGTAAAAAGGACAAAGTTCTATTATTTTATTATCACTTTAAGTATGGCCGCCCGTAACAGCCTATCTCTTGCTGATTTGTTGACCAAAAGAGAAGAAGAAGAAGAAGAACTGATTTCTTTGGTTCCTAGAGAGAGAAAGCAGTTGTTCAGCCTAAGGTAAGTGTTTTTATGAGTCTTTTGTTTGGTTTCATGGATTTTTGACCATGAAACCGAGTTTTATATGTTCTTATGTGTGTATGTGTTCGGGTTTGTGTGTTTTAGACGTATCTGGGTGTTCAAATTCTCTGGAAAGTTCAAGTTGGAGAGTTTGAGACTTGAAAGCAGCTAAGGTGAGTTTCTATACCCCACATTTCACATGTTTTTAAAGATTTTGGGGGCAGAAATGCATGTAAACCGTTTTTAAAACTTGTGCATGTGTGACCGTATGTATATTTGCTTCTATATGGATATTTTATGGTCGTGCATGATGTGTTGAAGCTTAGAATGGTAGTATGAGGCTTAGAACATGTTAAGGATGAGTTTGGGACAAAAAAATATATTAGAAATATGTATGTTGGTGTTCATACGCCCAAACAAGGCCCATGCGCCTAGATTTTTGCCTTAGAAAGGTTTTAAGTAAGGTGGCGCGCCAAACAGGGGCTATGCACCTGAAAAATCTAACTTAGAAAGTTAAGTGTATGATGATGCGCCCAAACAGTAGCTCATGCGCCTAGAAATACCTTAGAAATTTCTAAGTGTAGGTCGATGCGCCTAAATAGTCCATCATGCGCCTAAGTTTTGGCTGAAACGCCTAAGTGCAGGGTCATGCGCTCAAATAGTGCTCATGCGCCTGAACTGTTCATGCGCTCAAAATTAGTGGAAAAAAAGTTAAGTATAGGAACATGCGCCCTCATGTGTTAATGCGTCTAAGCAGGGCTCATGCGCCTGCATAGTTCCCATGCGCCCAACACTTAGAAAATTTTATGGAATTTTGAGGAAAAATAGAATTTTAGGGTTTGACCCTAGTTTGACTTATGGACTGTTTTGGACTATTCTAAGCATAAATATGTGAGAGTTTATGCATAGAATATTTATGATGTGATGATGAATGTATTTTATGCATATGTGCATGATGTGTTATCTTTTAATGATTTTCAAAACGTATATATTTTATATTATAATATACGTCAAGTATTATGTTATAACTTTACGTAGTATGATGTATGTGTGAATGAACGTAAAGTATAATGTAATGAAGTGAAAGATAACAAAGATGAAAAGTGAAACGTAATAAAAGAAAGAAAAGACTTGCAAGCAGAAAGAAAGAAGGATCATAACTCTTTGAGAGTTGTTAGCTCAATTGTGTGTATTTATAGCATATGATTTTGGCTAGCCCATGACGGTGCACACACAGGGGGATCGGTCTTGATGACTGAATCTATAGTACGAAACGGGATCCTTGTCATTCGACCTCTTGCTTTGTGCCAAGATATGATACGGCTTTGTGCTAGATAGAAATGAGGCTTTGTGACCGGAATGGTGGCTTCGGTCCACAGGCTTTGTGCCAATTAGTAAAGAGGCTTTGTCCCCGGAATGGTGGCTTCGGGCCATGATGGTGGAAAAGCTTGATAGGATCTAGAATCAGTATGAAACGAGCGAAATGATAAAGTATGAAATGAACGAAAACGATCGATAAAGATAAAGTACGAAACGAACGATGAAGGTAAAGTACGAAATGAATGATATGGTAAAGTATGAAACGAATGAACATGTGCGATAATGAATGGTCATGTGTGGAAGTAAAGAAAGCCTTTTTATGAAAAGAGAATTTTTATGTACGAAATGTATAAAATATTTAAGTACAATAAAACTAGAACTCACTCCGCAACGCTGACTTTTATGCATTTTCAGTTGACAGGTAAGGGTTTTGAGAATGGCACGCAGGGAGGCTACCTGGAAGGGCAAGACTGGCATCCATTCACGCATAATGATATTGTTGTTTTATAATGCAAATAAATGAAGTTTTTGTAATCTAACAGTGCTGTATTGCTTAACAACAATATTTATTAATGGAATGAATGGTTTTTGTTAATTTATTTCCGTTGCTTATTTTATGAATTATATATTATATATGAAATGATGCGATGATTGTCCAACTGTGAGGTGCCCGGGAAAGGGGCCTTACAGTCTGTAACTTTCTACTTTATGTACTTTTATTCTTATTGTAATATATTAGAATGTGAGTTATGGCAAGTCATAGTCACTAGTCAAAAGGCAATTGTGTCTTTTGACTCTGCATTGATTTTGTTGCCTATCAATGTTTCCAAATGGTTTTTAAAGTATAGCCAGTTGTAGGATGTAGTATAAAGTATCTCAGGGTCTTGTATCGTATTTTATGCATTGTAACACTTATTAAAGAACTTGAGATTAATATACATCAGTCTTGAAAAACCATACATATTGTTCTTGAGTTCTTTCTCCTAGTTTAGCTTATGTTTTTTATATCTTATACTCAACCCGGTTCACTATTTGATCTCTTAAGTGTTCTAACTCTCTCCTCCTTGTGAGACGGATTGTATTGACCTCCCTTAACCTATCATACAATTGGTATCAGAGCATTCCAGGCTCTTGATTGTAAAATCTCACCATCTTAAATCTCCTCAGTTCTCACATAACACTTAACATCTCAAACGACAGCTTCTAAGTCAGATATGGAAATCGATACCATGGTAAAGTCCCCACTGATCACTCTTGATGATTTTGATATTTGGTGCTTAAGAATGGAAGGCTTCATCAAGTCACGAGACAACAGGATGTGAGAGTCTGTTACCTTAGGACCTTACATTCCATGCACCACTTCAGCTGCTGCTGGAGGTGGCATGATACCAAAAGAAGTGGCTGACTACTCTAAAGAAGATAAAAAAAAGAATAGATGTAGATCAAAAGGCCATGATAGCTCTTCCAAATGCCTACCACAGAGGCTTCAAGAAGTGCAAGACTGCCAAGCAACTGTGGGATGCACTGAAGCTGATATATGAGGGGTGTAATAAAACCAAAGAAAACAAGAAAGACTTCCTGAAGTAGTTATTTGAGAATTTCACCTTCAAAACAGGTGAAACCATGACTCAATAATACTTCAAGTATGTTAAGATTGTGGACACTCTAGTGGATGTTAGAGTAAAGCTGGGGAATAGGGATATTATAAGGAAGTTCATGTCCTCTCTCCCTAGACAATGGACACACTACTGTGTGGTCATTAAGAGGACTGAAAATCTCAAAACCCTTACTATCACTGAGTTATATAACATACTTAATGGCTACCAGATGGAGATGAACATGCAAAATCCATCTGGTAACTCTAGCAATCAGCAAAGTTCTGCCTTGCATGTGGTTGAAAGGGATTATAGAGAACCACAACACCATCTTATCTCTTACCTTGATAACTCCAAATGGTCCTTTCATCAACTTCCCAAAGACACCAAGGGAGAGCTACATCCAAGGAAGCCCATTCCAAGAGACAAGCTCATTACAAGCCTTTATGTCTTATGATGAAAGCACATGAAACTTTCTCTTCACCCTTGAAGATTTGGAGTGTATCCATCCAGATGATCTGGAGTATATTGAGATAGTGCAACAGATGGCTCTTCTCACTTATAGAGCCAAAAAATTCTATAAGAGGACAGGGAGGAGGTTTCCTGGCAATGTGTCCGGTGGAAAGTTTGGGCTAGATAAAAGCAAAGTGAAGTATTATAACTGTAACTATATCAGACACTTTGCTAGGAAGTGCAAGACACCCAGGACTGATGGTGGCCAAGCACAACCCAAACCAAACTACACTAAGGGAACTCCACACACTAAGAAGCCCAAGAAGCAAGCTGCGGTTGATGTTGAAGAAGGAGGCTTGGATTGAAGTTTCCAGGTTGAAGATGTGTCTCCAAACCAAGCACTGACTGCTTGATGAAGCCAAGGTATTAGAACATCTTTGTCCAGAATACATTGGTAAAGTAAATAGATATAGGTCCTATAACTTATAGATGAGATCTGATCTTGAGTCCTTAAACATCTTAAAATATAATTTCAAAAGAGTTGAAAATGAGTATAAATTAAAAATAGAAGACTTAAAGAAAACCATTTCAACACTCAAACATGAGCACACCAACTACATGACTCAAATTAAAGATCTTATCACTAAGTTAACTAAGTGCCAGGTTAAGCTTGTGATCAGCAAAGCCAAGGCAGACAGACATGTTCTTGAAGAAGAGACCTTGAACAACATAATATCCTCATCCCTGTGCGCCAAAGTGTGTTATCAGGACAAATAGGGACCAGGATCTAATGAGATAGCTCCTCTATACACTTTATTGTCTGTAAGATCTATTAGGTGTGGAACTGGTAAAGATGAGCTTCCATCAATAGACCCCAGTGATAAAGAGGATGAAGAGGAGATAGTGAAGGATAGATCTATGAAGAGTGAAAAAGATCATTCTAATAAGGGTCACTATTCTCCTGATAAGAGGAAGAAGCCAGGGATGACAAAGTCAAAGAGAAAGAACTTGATCCGAGCAGCTAAAAGGAGATCAAAGAAAGCTCAAGAGATCAAGGCCATCTTCAACTCCAAACAAAAATAAGTGTTTGTCTCTGTAGGGTTTGAAGTGGTGAAAACTATGGATTCAACTATGAACTCTAGTACCAGGAGTTCAAGTTCGTATTCAACTCATCCCTGTGAAGGAATGAAGGTTGACCAGCTGTGTACCACTGCTACACAACATGAACCATCCACCTCTAAAAACAAGACTCACCCTAAGAAGCTTGTTACAACATCTGAAAAGATAGGGAATGAAGATGGACAGTGATCAAACTCAATCTTTCATTCATAAGAAGGCTCAGAAGGAAGCAAATTGATTGCATTATGTGTGGTAGTACTTCTCATCTTGCTAAGGATTGCATCTACAATCCTAAAAGTACCATCAACATAACCAAGAAGAAGCGTTCTGAGAGGAACAAGAAGAAGAAAGCTTCAGAAGAAACATATTTTTCTTTCTGAAGCTCTAGAATGGGATTAAAGACAAGTGAAAACTTGCCTTCGGAAGATTTTTTGGTCTCGGAAGAAAGGAATACTTCCGAAGCACTGAAACTTGCTACAGTGAAAGCAAAATCTTCTGAAGCATCAGTGTCCAAAACTTCCAAAGTTGTAAAAACTTCCGAAGTGTTGAAGGTCAAGTCTAATCTTCCAAATATGGTGTGGAAGATAAAGGAAGACCATGTGACAGAAAGTTCTTTATTAACAACAACAAATGGTCCCCAAAGTCTTAACATAGGATCAATTACTGTTGCATTGTCTTCAGTCCATGTTGAAGAGCCCAAGACTAATGAGGCTTGGGTTTCTAAATGTAACTGACTTAATTCTTTTCGTGCAGGAACAGCTGAAGACTAAAAGAAATGTATGGATTATTGACAGTGGCTGTTCCATGTACATGATAGGCAATGGATCTTTGCTTCAAGATTTTGAGAAAATTAATGGATGGCCAGTTGCTTTTGGAGGAGATGCAGGAGGTTACATTACAGGAAGGGGCATGGTCACAAATGGTAAGCTCGGCATTGAAAAGGTAAACTTTATTAAGGAGCTTGGGCATAATTTACTAAGTGTATGTCAATTTTATGACCAGGGACATAACATGCTTTTTACTGAGCATGAGTGCATTGTTCTAAAGCCCGGGGTGGTTATTCCTCAAGAGCGTATCCTGCTTAAAGCACCCCGGAAAGGGAACATGTACAAGATGGATTTGCTAGAAACATCCCCTTCAGGAGAGGTTTCTTGCTTTCTGTCTAGAGCAAATAGTGATGAGTCTTTCCTTTGGCATAAAAAAATATGCCATGTAAACTTTAAGAATATGAGTAAGTTAATTAAGAATGATTTGGTGACTAGAATGCCAAAGAAAGAATTTACAAGTGATGATCAATGCGTTGCATGCCTGAAAGGAAAACAACACTTGGTGTCTAAAAAGCCAAAGGAAATGAACTCCATCACTACTCCCCATACTTATTACACATGAATCTCTTTGGCTCTACCATTGTAATGAGTCTAGGAAGGACCTCATACTGTTTAGAGATCACAAATTATTTCCCAAGATTCACTTATTGAAGGAAAATAGTGCTCCCAAGACTTCTTAGCAAAATAGTGTTGCTGAGAGGAGAAACACCACACTTATTGAAGCTGTAAGAACCATGTTGTCTGACTCTAAACTACCCATCACCTTTTGGGAGAGGTAGTTAACACTGCCTACTATATGGAGAACAGAGTTTTAGTAGTTAAGACTCATGGTAAGACTCCTTATGAACTGTGGCACAAAAGGAGACCTTTTATTGGTTTTCTTAGAACATTTGGATGTCCTTGCACCGTCTTGAATACTAAAGATCAGGTAGCCAAGTTTGCTAAGAAATTAGATGATGGACACTTTATTGGATACTCTTCTCAAGCTAAGGCTTATAGAGTATACAATCTCAGAACTAGAGTAGTTGAAGAATCAGTGAATGTGATTTTCAATAAGCACACTCCCTGTGTGAAAGGTTTTGGTCCTGACTGGCTATTTGATCTTGATTTAGTTACCAACTGTTTTAACAAATCTTGTGAGAATGTTTCAAGATCTATAGATAATTTACCAATAGGAGATCGAATGAAGCGGGCTGTTGTTATAACCCCCAAGGGTTTTGCTTGGTCGATTTGAGTAAACTTGTATTACAAGGGCCATAAAAGGATGAAGCTGCCAAAAGAGATTGTTATGCGTTTACCATTGAGCCTCCATATTTTACTTGTAATGCTACCAAGGGCATGTTTGGGATTGTTTTTAAAAAGCAACTTATTGACTTATTGATTTTTCTAATAAGTTAATAAGTTACTATGGAGTAACTCATTAACTCATTCCCTCACAACAATCACATTGCCAAACACTATAAAATGACTTTTTAACTTTTTAAAAGTTAAAAAATTAAAAGTTGATAAAAATAAGCATTCCCAAACACCCACTAAAGCCCCCTTTTTGTCACAGGCCAAATATGATACTATCAAAGAGCATTTACCCCAATGGGATCGATATGTTGTGTAGTTAGTTGTTGATGTGATTATATAACTTGCTGCATTTATGTTAGAAAATCAGGTTTTTGTGTCATAATGGTGACATTTGGATTGTTTTGCTAGTATAAGTCATGTTTGGAATGTGATGGTGAACATCATACACATATGCGGATTTGAGGCCCCTACTTAGTAGAATTGGTAGGATTTAGGATGTCAAGTAACAAGTTACTTCACTTAGGATGTAGTGTATGGTTAAACCCTATGTGTGATTAGGTATATTTGGGATTTATTTCTAACTGCAAAGTACATGGTGGTTACTTGTTGAGATTCGTATGTCTTGTATGATAAGTTAGCTAGTACAATAATCCCGTAAGAGTTTAGGACTCATAATGTGCTATACGTGAATAATTCAAGTTAAACTTGAATAATTGGTATGTTTCATATGAACAAGCATTATAATATGTCACCAACGGGTTAAACTGGTCAACTGAACCAAATGGATCAATGTTTTCAAACTCACTTAAATCAATGAGGGAGAAAGCATACCTTTAAATGCTTTAATTATTATAAGTTGTGTATGGCATAAAGGTAGTGTAGATTACCATCAAAACGTCTTTACAATTTTCCTATATGTCTAGCACATTGTCACCACTTGGTAAGTCATGGCGGAAGGCAAACAAAATAACACGGTCAGCTTTGATCGCGAAAACACTATTATTATTGCTATGATATAGACTTGATATTTATTTAAGTACACATTAACTATGTTCTACAAACACAACTGTTTTGCTTACTTATAAACTCATGAACTCAGCAACCTTTGTGTTGACACTTTAGTATGTCTTTTTCAGGTTGCTAGCTGCATGTGCATATAGGAACACATCACAAATCATGCATATTTCAAACATTTATTTTACGAACTTTGGTTATATGTTACATCTTTAACTAGGGTTTTGGGCGCATGTTTTGCGCGTTTACATTAGAAAGTTTTGGTTTGAATATTTAACTTACGTGTAAGGCCCCATTTCCGGGACGCTTACAGCTGGTCAATCATCGCACATAAAAGGTATAATTTCATTAACTTTAATAAACATTGTAGCGGAATTAGTGAAATAATTTTTTTCATCGCTATATAAATGCTTTTGCAAGTTAATACATTGTTGATCAATTACAAAATATATATTGTTGCATTACATCACAAAAGCATTATATAAATGGATGCCTTCCAAAAGAGCTGAGTAGCCGCCCCGTGCCATCCTCAGCAACCTTACCTGCCAACTGGAAACACATAAAAAGTCAGCGTTGTTGAGTGAGTTCTAGTTTTATAATAAAATATACTTTACTTTCTTTAAAACCGTTTCTTTACTTTCACGCAATCACACATCATACGTACATATAGATAATATCATTATTATCTTCGTCATTCATTATCTTTTACTCCTATATAGATCCTGTCAACTCTACCCTCTTCATGGCACGCAGCCATGATTACTGAGGTTGAGTGACAAGGATCCCGTTTCATACTGTATCATTATGTTTCTTCCGTTCATTACTTTCATTCGTTCATTCTTTAACTTTCATTCATTCATCGTACGTCTTTAACTTTCTTACTCTTTCGTCTTTACCTCTTTCTCTTTCCGTCACCCATAAACCTTACCTTTCTATTTCGTGGTACTGGACCTAGGCCTATCATAGACCTTTTATAACGGTGCATCGCACCTCCTGGCCACAACACCTAAGGTAAAGCTTAAGTGTACCATTGCCACATGCAATATCCTTCTATATCGTGGTACTGGACCTAGGCCTATTGTAGACCTTCTATAACGGTGCATCGCACCTCCTGGCCACAGTACCTAGGATATGCAGCAATGGTTCTATACAATGGTTGAACCCAGTGTCAAGCTTTACCCTCTTCGTGGCACACAGCCACGATTACTGAGGTCGAAATACAAGGATCCATTTTGAGTCTGTTGCAACCACAAGGTCACTCACCTCATATATTTGCTTGCAAGCCTTTTTTACTCTCATTCTTTATTAATGCATGCATTCATTCATCATGTTCCTTTTTCATTATCTTTCACTTTACATTACATAATACTTTCGTTTCGTTCATTAACATAGACGTAAAGTCACAGGAAAGATAAACATATACTATAATAAGGAACATCAACATACACAGTACTATCATCATCATAC
Organism: Flaveria floridana; assembly: GCA_018326465.1. Classification (NCBI taxonomy): domain Eukaryota; kingdom Viridiplantae; phylum Streptophyta; class Magnoliopsida; order Asterales; family Asteraceae; genus Flaveria; species Flaveria floridana. The sequence continues at coordinate 1,598 of BJCO01713577.1, read as the reverse complement.
AGGGCAACATCATTCATAACATACATCATGCATACACATGCAACATCATCATCATCATCATGCCCAACATAATTTCTAAGGCCTCAACGGCCATCTTACATGTACTTACGGGAACTTCCACGTCAAAATTTACATCTGCACTTTCCCTCGAAAGTCAGTAATTAAACTATGCTTCTCCTCGGGTATAACAGCCCTATTTGGGCGTATGAACACCCTTCAGTCGCATGGCCTCCATGTGACTGAACATCATGCGAATGGACTACTACGGATGAACTCCCATGCGGATGAACACCCAATCGTGCGAATGGACCCTCAATCGTGCGAATGAACACTATGCGAATGGACTTCATGCGGTTGAACACTATGCGAATGGGCTCTTAGTCGCATGACCCTCCATGCGACTGGACCCCCAGTCGTGCGACTGAACCTCAGTCATGCGGATGAACTCCAATCGCACCTCAATCCGCCGAATGACCTCCAGTCGGTCGCCTAGCCCTAGCTGATACAGAATGCAGTTCATCCCGAACCCAAACTGCCATTTTCGATCTCCAAGCTCATCCAAACTAATTCTAAGCCCAAGTCAACCCTCCTAAACCTTTGGAATGCATACTATAACACCATTCAAGCACACACAAGCCCGAAATCAAACTCCAAACGCATCACACGCAATCACACCCAAATGGGTCAAACACACACACATACAAAAACAGGTTTACTATGTGTTCCAGCCCCAAATCAGTTGAAAACGAGTAAAATAGGGGTCCTACAACTCACACAGCTACAAGAAGAAGAAGGGTTTCGTCTAGACCCGCTACACGATGATTTCCGAGCCCGAACCCACTCGAACCAAGCTTTTTCTCTCTTTTCTCTCTTCTTTCTCTCTTCTTCCTCTTTTTGCTAGGTTTTCACAAGTGTGGGGAGGGTGTGGCTGCCCTCTCCCTCTTAATCCCCCACTTTTACAATTTTTCTCCCGTTTTGGCCAGTTTGGTCCCCCGACTTTGGTCTTTATTTCTTTTTCTCCTTTCGTCGGCTTCAAAGAAAATATCCGGGTGTTACAAGTCCACCCCCCTTATATAGGTTTCATCCCCGAAATCTGTTATTCCTCGAACAAATGTGGGTAATGCTGTCTCATTTCTTCTTCGGTTTCCCACGTTGACTCAGATCCCTTCCTGTGCTTCCACTGTACACGCACCAGAGGAACCACTTTATTTCTCAGCCTCTTCTCTTTTCGATCGATGATTGCCACTGGTTTCTCCACATAATTGAGCCGTTCGTCTACTTCGATATGCTCCGGTGGAACAATCATATCTTCATCTGCCAAACACTTCCTTAGATGAGATAGGTGGAATGTCAGGTGAATTCCACTTAACTCATCTGGTAACTCCAATCTGTAGGCCACCTCTCCTACTCGAGCAATGATTCGGAAAGGGCCTATGTACCTAGGGCTCAACTTGCCCCGCTTTCTAAACCGAATGATACCTTTCCAAGGTGAGACCTTCAACATAACCCGGTCACCCACCTGGAACTCAATCGGTCTGCGTCGTTTATCAGCATACGACTTCTGTCTATCTTTGGCTGCCTTCATGAAGGCCTTGATC